>JAAVTI010000025.1:0-139878 GCA_011947335.1 Phytophthora constricta
TAATCAAGGGGCGTAATCAGAACATGGAAGAATTCCTGGCCTCTGAACTTCAAGCGACCGCCCAGGGGTCAACCTATCAAGGGTCCCCGCTGAATGCAGGGATGAAGGTTGCCAATGCGACTGAAGCTATTCCCTGCTGAAGTCCGAGCCGTCGTCCAGAAGGACCAAGTCGTCCAGGGAGACCAAGTCATCCAAAACGACTGGTACTTCGAAAACGAGGGAGAGATCAGAACCAAAGAAGTCGCCCAGCAAGTCGTCGTCCAGCAAGACTCGAGCTCCGGATGGAAGCCCGTCAGATTCGGACTCGGACTCGAGCAACGATGATTCCAGTTCAAGTGACTCGGACAGTAGCCTTAACGAAGAGCAGCCAACCAACATCACTACGTCCACTACGCAAGGAGGCGCCACTGTGTGGAGTTTCCGACCGTTTGTCAATACAAGCACTCTCGAGGATTTCAACGAGAAGGCTTCGCTGGCAGACCGGGGAGATGGTGGAGCGTTTCCAAAATATGTGCGTTCAGGGGGCTGGTCCGACAGTATGAAGGCTTCTGTCCAACGACTTCGTTTGTCACCCTCTGTACGCAATTGGCGTGGGTAGCTCAAGAAGAATGTTCGCCGTGACTGGAAAAGATTTTCCAAGGAATTCAGGCAGAAGTACTGCAAGGCCAAGACATCAGATGCTGAACGATATTATACGATGGCCCAAAAGAAGACTGAATCCCCGTTGGATTTCTTCTACCGTCTGAATGCATCGCTGACAAAGCTGATATCAACTTTCGTTCAGAAGGGAAAACTCGTGAACGACATATAAAGAAGTTCATCAAGAAGCTCACAGACTCACAGCTCAAGGCTACGCTCCAGGGGCAACGCTTCCGAAGCACCCAAGATTTGGAGTTTGTTCTGAAGCAGCACGAGGAAGTATGGCAGGATGATGATGGAGATGCCCCGCCTTCCAAGACGCGTGATTTCAGAGCGGATAATAACCCTCAGGGACAGTTCCGCACAAATCGGTCTCAGGAAGACGGACGTATATTGTTCAGGAGGACCAAGCTTCGGATTCGGACGAGGAAGTCGTTCAGGAGTCCAAGGCGTCGTCCAAGGAGCTCGCTCCAGCACTAGACCGACTCAGTCAAGAGGATAACTCTCAAGACGACATCGGAAAGAGTGCGCCCTGGAAGAAGGATCTGACTGATGAGGTTTACCGAGTCATGGAGAATTCAGGGTGGCGACCACTGAACCATGAAAATCGTTCAGGATTACCGCCTCCTCGTCGTGAAGAATTCTCATTCTGCGAGAAGTGCCGTTCATTCAAACACTCAACGGAGAATTGTTGGTCCGACATCGTCTGTACCCCCTGTCACCGAAGGGGTCATCCTGAACGAGTATGCAAAGTGTCGCCGTGTAATAACTGCGGCAAGTTCCACGAAGGCCAATGTGAGGATTGGAAGGCGCTACAAGCTGTGAAGACCCTCGCCCGCCAAGGTGCACTAAAAGACCTGCCGAGCCAAGTCCTGGGTCAACTCCTGGATGGCAAGGCTGATTCTAGGACGCAACTGTTATGGAAGGGGTTCCAGAACGCGTCGGGCTCAAGAAATCCCCAGAATTATGTGTCTTAGTGTATGTTGGACCAGAGCTGCGAAACCGAAACCAAGATAACCATCAATGAATGTCAAGTCTGATTCAAGACACCATCTATCATCCGGAATAATGGCAATCGGACCCTCCTAAACGAGTTCGTTCGGAAGGTCCCGATTCAGAAGGACCAGTTGAGTTTAAGCTGGAACCTATGGAGCATTATGGATGGTGGACAGAGCATGAACCAGATGAGAAGCATGAAGTAGCGATGGTACATGGTGCGGTGAACAATTGTCGAACGTCGATCCTTTTGGATTCAGGAGCGTCAGTAAGTATGGTGAGTTTGGACCTTGCGCGTAGGCTCAAGCTCAGACTGAATACTCACAAACAGATCAAGGTGTCTGGTTTGGGAGGCGTTCCGACATACATTGCTGCAAATGCCCAAGTCAAGATCACTCTCGGTCCGAGAGTCGTCTATATCTTGGAACTCTGGGTTGCAAATATTGGTGAAGGTGTGGAAGCACTTCTAGGCATGAACGTCATGTTTGCCGCGGGTGTACGGTTGTGCGTTCGGAGGGACTCGTTCAGCTGCCTGATGAAGAAACGATTCTAATGTGCAGTGGTCCATCCAGAAAGCACCATGGTTTGGATCTTCCAGTAAGGTCCCACGAAAGTCTGTACCTCGATCCAGGAGACCACGCGGTTGTACGCATTCAGTACGGCCAAAGTAATCCTGAACGAGAAGTAGTATGGGCCGGCAGCGGAGACCGCTGGGTAACACAGATCATCTATGGAGGACGTTCGTGGCCGGTACCAGTCAAAGTGGTGAATGTGTCTTCCAGAAGGGTCTGGATCGATACTCGGACGCCGTTGGCGAGAATTGTGGAATATGGATTCTATCCGCAGGCTGGCAGGTTTGTGCGTCCAGGAACACGGAGTTATCGTGAGTGGCAGCAATTGGTCTATGAAAGTACCTTGTCTGTTCAGGCAAGAATGCGTTCTGAACGACGTGCTGCGATGTTGAAGGGACCAGAGCCACCGTGCGTCCAGGAGGTTGATTATTCATGGCCTTCTAAAATGCTGGTGCGTTCTCAACCCGGGACCGCAGAAGTGCGTATGGTTCAGTCACAAGCAGTGCCAGATAAGTCGAAGGATATTTCACTGAAGAAAATGGATCTAGTCCAATCGCCAGTTACTGTGGATGTGTGCGATAAGACGGACTTTGACGAGGAAAAATTGCCAAACTCTGGTTCGGGTGTAAATCATACCCCCATCGTTGCAGAGACCGAGAAGGACCGACAATCAGTTTGAAGAACAGTGCTAGTTCGGAACTTCTGAACGACATGCCTTCCCAAGTGAACTCCGTGAACGATGACTCGGAAAGTGACGACCTTACAGATATTCCGACTATGGCACTGCCCAGTACCCTGTACGACAGTTGGAATTGGAATATGCGCGTGCCATGAGAGTTAGTTCAGCAGGGCTCGATCTGGAGCCGGCAGTGTACATTCATGAGGGCGCGAACTGATGTCACAATTGCGTGACCAGCTGGTAATGCTTCCTGAACTACAGGATCTCAGTCCTAAATGTGATATCGACAAGGCCGATGTAGGAGAACCTGGTGTCACGACCCTCCTGGAAGATAAGAAGCTGAGGGACATTCTGAAATACCATCGCTCAATCTTCTTGGGAGACGGAAATGCGGCACCAGCTCCAGCACGCGGTATCGTCTGTGATCTGGATGTCGAGGCCTGTCGCCCAGAGTCCCCGATCTATCGCGCCACATCTCCTGATTAAGGTCTATGAATTGCTGAAGAAGCTTTTGGAGACAGGCTTGATCGAACCTTCAGAATCGCAATGGGCGTCTCCGATCGTCATCGTTCTGAAGAAAAATGGTGTCGATATCCGAATGTGCATCGACTATCGGATTGTGAACGAATTTATCAAGCTCTCTAACTACCCGTTGCCTCTGATTGATGATCTTCTAATTGGATTTGAGAAGGCAATGTGGTTTTTGAGTTTGGACATGGCTAGCGGATTCTGGGCGATCATGATGACCGAACGTGCTAAGCTAAGGGTTTTGTCCGGCTGTCGCCAGAGGAAGAAGCCAAGGTCGATCGTGATGTTCTGGAGTTCCTAAAGTTGAACATTCCTGAAGGACGTCATCCTGAACGTTTCAGTCTGAACGAGATGTTCCGATTCTGACGGATTTTATGACTGTCTTTCAGAGGAACATTCCTACGCCTCCTGAGATGGGACCCGTCATCGGACGCAGTTCGTACATTGACGACATTGCACATGGGGCGCCTACGTGGGAATAGCTATGCGATGGTCTGAACGCACTTCTCTTTCGACTGCGTTATTGGAATATTTCTGTGAGCCTTCTTAATGGTGAATTTGGCAAACGGTCAATTCCATACTTGTCGCATGAGATCAGTGCTGAAGGTATTCGAGCTACACCTAAAAAATTGCCAAGGGCGTTCAGGAGCTCCCTTTCCGACCACTCTGAAAGGAGTCCAGTCATTCCTGGGGAGTTTGAACTATTATCATAAGTTCATCGAGGATTTTCCAGTGATAGCTGCGGTGTTATATGAACTGACGGATGAACAAGTTCGTTCAGGGAGAGATCTGTCGAAAGCCAAGGAGGCTTTTGACATCCTGAAACGGAAGATCGTGTCAACCCCAATGTTGCGTCATCCAGACCGCACAGAGCCTTTCGTGATAATCCCGCACGCTAACCCATGGGCAGCATGTGCTGTACTGGGCCAAGAATATGATGGCGTCGTTCAGCCGGTCCGTTTCACGGGACGCGTTCTGAACGACGCGGAGTTGCGATATCATATTGCGGAGAAAGAAGTCGTCGCGATCATGCGCGTGTTGGAGGTTTTCAGAACGATCGTTCAGGAAATCCGCTAGTAGTATACACCCGATTCTCCGTTCTGAAGTGGCTTCTGAAATCGAAGTCTGCTGCTGGAAGATGTGTTCAGTGGGGCGTTACTCTGTCTCATTGGAATATTGTGATCCGCAAGGTTCAGCGCGACGAAGACTTTTTAGCGGCTATTTTAGGTGCAGGCATCACGCCACGAGATCGTCTGGATGAAGTTGCTGAAAATTTGATTCCAGCCAAGGGGCGTATTAAAGCACCCCTGTGATTAGTGTGGAGATGCTCGAACATGACTATGAAGGGATCGTCCTCAGTTTCGATGGTGCCGCCAAGACTTCAACCCGCCAAGGTAGCTGTGGATGCATTCTGTGGCAATTACCTGGATGGCATGTGGTAACGGCATGTGGATACTTTCTGAACGATGTCACTGTGAACGACGCTGAATATTATGGTCTTCTGAAAGGAATGCGACTGGCAATTGATCAGAAGATACAAGATTTGGTCGTCGTCGGTGATTCCAGGATTGTCATTCAACAGGTTCAAGGGCTGATTAATTGCAATCAACCGAACTTGCAGAGAAGACTTGCAGAGTGTGAAGTCTTGAAGGCTAAGTTCAAGTCTGTAAGACTGGTACATGTTAAACGCGAGTTTAACCAGGCTGCTGACTATTTGACCTCGAAGACGCTAGTACTAGGCGAGTCGTGGCAAGTCCAGGATGCCGACGAAAGAGCGCATCTTGAACAGGTGTCTACAATCCATGAAAAGTTGATGAAGCCACAGGCACTTCAGAAAGACCTTGTGAAAAGTAGTGTTATCCTGAACGATGAAGTCCTTCTGAACGAGAAGTCCAAAAGTCTCGATGTTCCTAGTTCCGAATCAGAACCGCTACCGCACGCAGCTAAAGTGTTAGCAGTTTTAACACGTGCGGCCGGGAACGATACTTCTGGAAGACAAGAGCCCATGGGGCCTCTCTAGTACCAAGCTGAACGGAGGAGGCGTATTAAAGTACATCAGGACGGAGACGAATATCTGTCAGAACTGAAGGGTTTTCTGAAAGGAGACTTCGACCGGTTCTCTCCCGGACGACTCCGCAAGATTTCTAAGGTCGCCGATCTGTTCGCTCTAGACTCTCGAGATGTCCTATATAGGTTTCACGTGCAACCAGAGACCGACCGCAAGACATGGTGGATGAACCAAGACTAGTCGTTCCAGAGGCACTTCGTTCAGACATGCTCCAATATGCCCATGAAGACTTTCAAGGGGGCCATCAGGGTGTGACTCGGACGCATGAAAAATTGTGTTCAGAATTCTATTGGCCGGGCATGTATTCAGACGTGCACATTTCGTTCAGGAGTGCACAGATTATGCAAGTGGTAAGGGGCGACCCCGAATCCTGGTCCATCACCTGGTAACATTGAGCCACGACGGCCTTTCGAAGTGGTATCCATGGATTTCGTTACACACATGCCGAAGTCTGCACGAGGCACCACATTTTTGTTGCTCTTTCAGGATGTCTTTTCTGGTTACGTATTGTGTAAACCCATGAGTTCCTACAGCTCAGGACGTCGCAGAGGCCTATGAAGAAGTTGTTTTCAGAAGGTTTGGGGCAAGTTCGCTTATCCGACATGACCAAGACCCTCGATTCATGAGTGAGGTATTCACTCGGTTCAGAGAGCTTCTTGGTAGCCGTCAGCGCGCGACCCTGGCCTATCGTCCACAAGCTAACGGGCAGCAAGAACGATCCGTTCAGACGGTCATCCGAAGTGTCCGAGCTTATGTGGCGGAGGCTGACCAGAGCGATTGGGATGACCACTCTGAACGATAATGTTCGCTTTGAACACATCGTTTGACGCAACTCGTTTAGACAAGCCGTTCTACCTGGTGCATGGTTGGGATGCTCAAGGCACCTTGTCAGCAATGTTGGGTCCTAAACCATCGAGCCTTCCTGAAAGATCGGCCTATGAATGGCGTCGTAAACTTCAGCGAGACTACAGCTACGCTCAGGCGTGTGCAGAAGACTTACAGAAGAAAGCAAAGAGACATCGTTCAGAAGCGCAGACCAAGAAGTGGCGTGAACTTTCAGAACGACTCAAGTCTGGTTTCGAAACAGGAGATGCCGTATGGCTCTACATTCCTAAAGTACAGACCGGCTTGAGTCTGAAATTGGCACACATGTGGCATGGACCATTCAGGATTGACGAGATTCATGATGACTTCCGTGTGAAACTCAAGGTCAAGGACACAGGATACCGTGTCAACCCTTGCGTACACATCAGTCGTCTGAAACCTCGAGCACTACATCCTAAACGACCAACTACGCCAATCCTTCTGAACCACGATGACGACTTTGATGCCGCTCTGCTTCCAGAAGGCAGCTGGGAACCCGACGCCCAAAACGACGAGTATGAAATTGAAGCGTTATTAGATGTGCGATGGTTCAAGCGGACCCGTACCTCTAAACAACACGCGAGTACCTTGTCAAGTGGAAGGGCTATGATGAACCAGAGTGGGTTCCTCTCATCTCAGCTGTGGTGCGCTATTGTACGAGTTCAATCAAGGTGCTAAGGCACGAGCACGTTTCCAGTCTATGCAGGCTGGAGATGATCATCCGAGGGTTTAGCATTCCAGAACGCAACCCTTTGAACGACTCAGACCACTGAATGTGTGAACCGACCGACCTGTTTTGAAACCGACTGAAAACTGATTTGATTTGATATGATTTGATTTGACCTGGATATGTGATGCTTTCTGAATGATATGTCGTTCAGAAGGTTAGCGACGATTACGGATGGATGTGGAGACTTTAAGTAGGAAGAGAGCTGATGTGAAACACAACAAGTCTGCGATTAATCTGAACGATGACAAAAGAAGATGACGTGATATTAATTAAATGCAAAGAAACGCAAGATCACGTCGCTAGGTCGTGGACGGATCCTAGCTGAGAAGCACGCGGGAAATTCGCTTTTGCTTGCGTTCTTCTGGTGGAACAGGCGCGCTCGAATCTTCTCAGGCACATGGGAAATACGCTCCTCGTCCGTTGAACAGCTGTTCCACTGCACGTCCAGGAGAGACAACTGCTCGCTCAAGGAGTATTTCTCGCCTTGATCGTTCAGCATGCTTGGGTCCATCACGATCCAGCTGCATAACTTGGCGGGATAATTCCATACTCCAGGCTCCTTGAACAGTGTTGCCGGCATGCCCTGGCTGATCAACTTATCCACGAACCTAGGAGTCTTCCGGCCGACTGACTCGTGGCGTTGGCGGCGTTCGCGATGCATTCTTGCTGATCCGGACCCAGCTTCCACGTCAATAGTCACCCAGTGAGTGGCCTCCCAAAAGGCTTGTGCATTCGTATGCATGTAGCTGAAATAGTCGTCCAGAAGGTCCCGAGCATCACTGGACAACTCTGAACAATGATGAAAGTGCAGGAACCGCGTGCGCTCGGAAAACATCGACCTCCAAGGCTCAGCTTTTAGAAGTGCTGCGAACGACACGGGATCCCAACGCTTCTTCAGAAGATCCACTTCGAACTTGTGTGGAGTGTAATCAGGAAGCCCGGCGTCTGGTCCACCGCACTTTTGGTCGCAGGAGTGACCGTAGTGAGGACGCCGTAATGACGCCAAGAGAGGACGCCTGCACGGGAACCTCGATCTTGGCCATCACGTGTCTTGTCGTCATGCTCGCTCTCGGAATCCTCTATAAGAATATCCTCATGGACATCTTCCAGAGGTGGCCAGTATAGAGGCTGCTCCCCGAGCTCTGCCATGTCGTTCAGACATACCTCAGCGGCCAAAAAATATCGTTCTGGAACGTATTTCGTTCAAGGGGTCTCGTCCAGGACGTTCCAATACATCATCCGAACGAGCATGTCAATAAGCTGGCGCTGATGAAACAGCGTGTGAGCCGGACGGTCGTCGTTCAGCCATTCCATTGCGCCTGAATACCCGATACCGGTCCTCATAGCGAATTGCACGTCTGAACGCAGACTTTCCCAAACGACAGGACCAGAAAGTGTCTTGCACGCTTGAGCTTCTGAAAGAAGAAGTGGTGTTGTCGCTGGTCGAGCGTCACCGCTTGCCTTGGCCTCCACTGATGGTCGTAATTGAACTTGAGTGGGAACCTTGCGCGACGAAGACTTGGTCTTGCCGCCACCAGGCTTTCTGAACTGAGCACTTCTGGACGACTTGCCTTGAGTGAGGTCAACGACATCGTGTTGTGGGACCGGAGGATTGTCCTCCCGCTTGCCCTCTTCATCATCGGAAGTTTCATCCAGACGTTGGTAAGGCTTGGGCTCGTGCATGGGGTCATCAGCCGCATCGACTGTGATCCAGGTTGTCCACTCCGCTGGAGGCGTCGTCTTGTTCTTGAAGTGACGAAGAAGGCCACGCAATCGCTCCCAATTGTTGCGAAGACGCGTGCGGTCGCTGGAAAGGAAGTTCATGATGCGGTAACGCTGAACGACGATGACTGTAGCCGACCCTCCAGAACGCGTGAGTGCGCCCGAGCATCGTCCAGCTGGTCACGCAGTGATCGTACTTCTAAACGAAGAGCGAGATTCTCTTGTTCGTGCTCACGGATCAACTTCTTGAGATCGTCTTGAAAGCGCCGCTTGGCCTCCACCTTGTCGTCTTGAAGTGTCGTCACTTGATGGCTCCAGTACTCATGCGCTCGATGGTAGTCACGTCGGATCCGGAGATTCTCGTCCTGGGTGTTCAGGGCCTCCTGAACGGAGGTTCGTCCAGACAACTCGACTTGATGCTTCACTTGGCGATATTTCGTGAGGAGGCGGCGCAGGAAAGTTGTTGTATTCAGGACACGCCGCGATAGTTCAACAGGCTCATACTCCATGAGCAGAGACGCCATCTCTCGCTGGAACGACATCGAGCTCAGCTCGTACCCCAACTCCGAGACGGAAGGGGGCTTCTGGATGACGAAGCAGTTGGTCTTGCACATCATCGTCCTGACCGACCAGGTCTCGCAATTCGCTCACGTCAGCCAAAGAGAGTGCCTCGCATTGCAGAAGAGCTTCGACGCCAGCGTAACCATCCTGAACATAGACGCCGTTTTGAATGTCACTCGCCGTAGCTGGTATGCCAACTACGTGCGTGTCTCCACTGGGTGAATACTTAGGGTGGATTGTCCAGAGCGCCGGTGCGAGCAGTTCCCCAGCTGGAACTGACATACGTAGCGAGATGGCCTTGTCCGTGTGAAGCTTATTCGCGCGGTCGAGAGTGGCAAGACTCGAAGCAGCAGCACGTATAGTGTCCGCTTGAATGACACCCTCTTGAACGATGTCTTTCTGAACGACAGACTCGACGGGGTCGAAGAAAGCTTCATCGTTGTCGTTGAGACCCTCGTCCAAGTTAGAGTTGTCGACTTGGCCATCACCTTCCTCCTCCTCCTCCTCCGCATCGCCGCTAGCGTTATCGTTGCCGGATTGTGGTACTGAAGCACCTCTAGGGCAGGAGCCCGAGGAATCACCCCAGTACCAGTCCATTCAGCGTCAACGACGCCACGCATGGTGCCGTTCTCTGCCGGAGTGGAGCGGGCGAGGTGCTGGGCGGATGCTGAAAGTGATTGCCACCTTGCGAACGTTTCTCGAAGCCCGGGGACATACTATCGGCTGGGAAATTGGGATTTGACGGTACTGGAACCGAGAACCAGCTTGCTGGCACTGTGAAGGGTGACTGACCACGTGGGAGAAGGGACAGAGAAGTGACGCCAGTTCTGGGAGTCGTCCAACGGGATGATCGTTCACGGTGGTTCTCCGTCCAGAAGGGTTGGACACGTGAGGTCTGAGGTCTGTTCATGATCTGTCAGCTCGCCTGCAAATTGCTATATGAAAGATCCTGACGCAGTGGGGCGGTTGACACGAGGTGACCTTGAAAATTTCCAGTGGTACACCCAACCCTATGACAAGGAGTCGTTCTGGATTTTGATTGGCTGAGAGGTGAGAGTCAGTTTGATGTGACACGTGGAGTGGTGATGGGAAGAGATCTTTGGAAGCTTGCAGAATGTCAAGCATTGAGCCCACAGGCCTGGAAGTGTACATCCTGAACGACATCGTTTCGGAATCATATGTGCACTCCGTCCGGACCGCTGAGTACTCAGACGACAGGAGACCCACAAGGGAGAAAAGTGCCCTCGGTAGAATGTATCCCGAGGTGCTGCCTGTCCTGGCTTAGACCAAGATGCACCAAGACATCCAAGACAAAGACCCATACACCAGCTTCAAGTACAGTGTCATCCCGAACGACAAGTGTCACCCTAAACGATCAAGACATCCTAAACGATGATGACCTCCTGAACGATGGAAGCCAGTTCAAGAATCCAGTGAATACCGAAGGAATCTATTGCGTGTCACATGATACGTACCCACAACCATGTTTACGCCAACATGCCCCATTCTCAGATCAAGATAAATCAGGTTACAAGAAGAAGACAAGATAAAAAGGATAGCAGAGAAGACTAGCAAAGATAACAACAGCAGAGTTCATTTTTCCTCATCGAGCACAAGTGCCCCGGGCGAATCCCGTAAAAGCATTAAGTGTATCGAAGGCACGTTGGACCGCGACGCCGCGTGGAGCTCTCACATTGATTCAAGGCCAAATTAGGCAGGGACTGGTGGCGGCGCGCGCTACTGGAGCGATCTGATCCTATTCATATCTCAGTTGGGGTGTCTTTCAAGGAGGACACTATCCATTTCATATTAACTATACTGTGGGGTTGAAGTGGTCTCCCCTAGAGTGTGCGACTGACTGACTACTGTGTGAAGCGAGTGCGATTGAGTGTATTCCCTTTTCGGAGGGTGATGCGCGTGTGAAAGAGTGTTTGGGATTTTCAGGTATCCTAAACGAGAAGCTCTAAGTGAGCCTGAGTGAGACCCACCGCCCAGGGGTCAGAAATAATAAGTGGCGGCTGTGTATTTGTGTGTATACTCTTTTTGTATTGGTTATCTGAGAAGGTCTCTCTGTGGCCTGACTCGGTTGTGGACGCGTCGTTCAGAAGTGCACGTACGCTCTGCATTGATATTTTATTGGTTTGGAACAACTCACTAGGTGGAATCCATTTCGCCGAAGACAAACGACGCCTATAGGGATTTCACAAGGTCATACGCCCTTCTGAACGACATCCGTCGTTCAGAAAACCCTGTGCTGTAGGAAGTCAGGGCTGCGCTATACATCCTGGACGATAAAGGTTCATCGGCCTCGTCACAATGACGTAGCGCTGGGGTGGCGGCGATTTGATCTTTCAGAGTTCTGAAAGCTTTGCTTGCATGTACCCACCGCCCGTCGGCTTCGCCCACGTTCGGGAATGATAAATCAGCCGTTCCATTCGCCCGTTCTGCCGCTCCATTGATTCGATCGGTCGCCCCTTTCCGACGGCTCGCCGAGCGCGCGCAGATCTTTAGTTCGGCATAATCCACCTCGCGGATTTCGTAAAGGACTGCCGCGTAAATCGCGCAGTCCTCGAAAAATCGGCTATAGTAATTGAGGCTACCCAAGAACGATTGCGTCGATCGGAGCGATCCCGGAAACGGCAAATCAGTTAAAGCCGATAGATCCTTAGGATTCGCTTGAATACCATCGGTCGAGACCGTATGGCGCAAGTAGTCAATATCTCGCTTACCCAAAACTCTTTGTGACGCTGATCGAGAGGTTCCACTTGTCACAAGCCTACCGAAGATCATTGACTCGATCGCAGAGTCCATCCCACGACTCGGCGGTCACCAGGATATCATCAATATACGATCTTCGTCCCAACACCGAGGGTAACCCGAATCTTCCGGTTGGCCCGACTCAAATAGATCGGTAATCCCACCCGACTCGCGCAATCGCGACGTCTCGTGAACCCATATAACGCATTGTCGATCAGTCGCTGATAGATTTGAGGTGCGTTCTTCAGACCAAATGGCATTCGGTTCAACTCGAACAGGCCGAACGGAGTGATGAACACCGAGATCAATCGTGCTCGATCGGTCATTGATACTACCCAGAATCCACTCGCCATATCGAGCGAGCAATTCCATAGTACCTTGGCTAGATCTTCGAGCAAGTCGTTGATCAGCGGCATGGGATATACCGTCAGGCGGGTAAGATCGCTAACGAGGCGGTAATCGATACATATACTCTCCGTTCTTCTTGATAATCGCGACAATAGGCGAAGTCCAATATATCCACTCCATTCTTCATGATGATCATAACAATAGGCGAAGCCCAAGGGGAGGTCGAATGCCTGATCATCTTCGCTGACAGAAGGCCTTTCAGCAGATCTAAGAATTTCTCCCAGACTTGAGGTGCGATCTTCCGACAATTTTGCGCGATCAGCTTTGCACCTCCTACGTCGAAATCGCATACAACACCTCGAGCGACCGGAGGTAACGTGTTCCCTTTGCCCATCAACCCGGTGGCGTGGGCGACTGGTCAATGCTTCTGGACCTTACGCTCTGGATAGAGGGTTTGATTCCCACAGCGGACATTAGTTTCTCTGAGCGAGAAGCGAATAGAGCCCCGGAGAGGCACGTCCCTCATGGTCCAGGCGGTTAGGGCACCCAAAAAGGGTTAAAGACGTAGAGAACAGCGCAGGATGTATGTGGAGGGTTGGTCTTTGCATCAAACAGTCCGCTATGACCTTGGTGACAGTGTGAGTTCGTGTCGTAGGCCTAAATGTAGGGTATGAGGGGTGGCGTCTAAAACCCATTACCAGCTCAGAAAAGCGGCTCTGTACAAAGAAATGTACTGGAGAAGCGCGCTGAGCAGCCCCTCCGCCCTACGTACAGTGTAACCCCGTTACCGCCACAAGGCAAAAACTAAATTATTATAAACCTTTGCCCATCATTAGGTGTTTCTTCCGCCAGATCGCTCGATGTATCTTATTAATCTCTTCCGGAGTGTTGTATCTCGGTTCTCCCGTTTGCAAAACTTCAATTCTTACTTCGACTCCCGTTGCGGTGATCTCTGGCAGTACCGCTAACTCGCCTTCTACATCTTCTGCCGACAGATCACCTCCATCATGGCAGTATGTGTCACTTCCGGCCGTCTGATCCCCGTCTCCTTCTAGATCAGTGTTAGCCGATCTAACTCGATCGGAAGCATTTGTCCCTGATCCAGGCAGATTAACCGTCGTTTTCGCTTCCGTCTCGTCATTCACGTCAGGATCGGGTCGCACCGACTCAAAAGTCGATTCAGCTCTCGCTTCCTTACCGGGATCCGCCGAATTCTCGAACGGTGATCCGACCGGTTCCTCTTGATCCGGTATTGATCCCAACATCGCGGGTGTCGTTTCTGGTGACCGATCCAACAGACGTTGCTTGGCGCTTCCCTCAGCCGCTCGATCGCTTCTCTCCGAGTAAGCGGTCGGCTTGAGGTCCGTGTCTAACGAATTTGATCCATATTGGACTCCACGTCGGGGCGAGCCAAGATCGCCCCGACGACCTCACCCATCACGTTCCGCAGTCTGAGGGCCGTTCCTAACCGGGATCGCAATCCGAAGGAATAGGATTTCGAAGTGCGCTCGATGCAGATTGCGATCCGGACCTTCCTAACTGGATCGCGCTCTGAGAAAATAAATGTATCCTTTTGATTTCCGCAAGTTGCCGTTAGAGGCCAACGTTAAGCATGGCCGTGTCAACCCCCAGCTCAAAGTAGACTGTTGTGTGCGCAGCGCTCGACAGACGCAAGCGTCCGATACTCTCGCCGACGTCAGACAACTACGAGGACTGGACGCTTAACCAGCTCAAGCTGGAATGCACTGCACGTAAGCTGCATGTCGTCGAGAACACGCGCAAGCAAGAGAGAGTCAAACCGCTTCGAGCGTGGGATACCAATAAGGACGGTGGTGAAGTGCTGCTGACGCGCAGCGGAAGCGAGCGAAATGGACAAGTGCTGAAGACGAGAAGCGGTCTAATGGTTGCATGTTTCGCCTATTGAACGTTCTCTTCTCGCTCCGGATTTTCGAGATGTTTCTCGCGCAGGGTAACTTACTCCGGAGAGAAGAGCTAGATGAAGGAGGGACTTCATTTTGGATATATGTTGCAATCGATTTATCCTCTGACACTCCGAGTATGACACTCTGATTTCAGATGATGCTGTCCTTGAGGGCGTAGACACATCGACGCACATGACGCATTCTGCAGCAAAGCTCAAACGAACGTGGACAGAAGTCAGCAGCAACTTCGGTCGAGATGAAGCCAACTCCAACGTGTCGAGACAGGGCAGCAATGGTTTCTGGGACTTCTGCGACGCTCGTGCAGACGTGTACTATTTGGACAGGTGGTGCATACACCACCAAGCCGGGTGCGAGTTTTGCGCAGCCAACGTGTACTCTGATGACGAGGACGACTCCACCCAAGAAGGTAATGGACTCCAGCAGAAGAAAAATAACCGAAAGCGTCACAAGGGTGCACAGTCTGACACGTGGCTTTGCTTGCCGACAAAATTGAGGCTGATTGACTGTGAGGTGAGTCAGATACAAGAGAACACCTGGCTGGAGCAAATGATGTTCATTCAGGAGCAACGAGTAACACAAAAGCTTGCAACGCTGTCAAGTATGCTGGCCCGCAACGCTGTTAGATGGATGATTTACTGGAGAGACGTCGTGCGTGTCTTGAAGCAAGTTTCGATGCATCAGAAGTGAGGCGTGTGCTGACCGAATGCCAAGAGAAGAAAAAGGCGATCGAATCGCAGATTGGCGAGCTGGAGTTCGAAATTACGAACGACATTCAGTAGCTGCGGCGCGACCTAGGTCGTCTGAGACCAAAGTTCTGAATGTTGTCGACGACAACAGTAGCCTGTGAAGCGGTAATATGCATTGGAAATGGCTTGAACATTAAGTCCGTACATCGGGTAGTGCCCGGAGAAGAACGCGGTGACATCTGGCACTTCTTTGGAGCTTGGAGCTCGGATACGACAGAGCCAACCATCGATGCACCCCACACACCCAGTTAAAATTCCATCTTGGCTGATACTCGTGAATCCATCTGAAAGCTCTACCATGCGCTCTTTGGAATCTACTGGGTAATGTATACGAAGCTTTGGACAGTCACAAATCGCATCCATGACAGCATGCCCGATACAGAGGAACCAGCTAACCCATATGTGGTGTGATAGTTGCTGCCTGCAAGCCAGGAGATTGTCATCTGTAGCATGTTTTCAGGAGTGACAGGGTCGGTTCCAGTGCGGCGAGTAGACTGTAGATCATCTCGAACGAGAGTAGACCTGGTCATCAACAAGAGCCGCTCAAATGAGTCGACATCCATTCCGTAGCAACGCTTGAATTGGCCTACCAACAAAAGGGTCTGCCTGTACACGTCCCAGTCTAAACGCCGACAGAATATACATTCTGCGCATCCATGGGAAACTCAGGAATGACTGCGCCAAGTAAAACTACGAAGATTCAGCGGCGACGGGGAGCTAGCTTGTCGGGCTTCCTCTACCCAGCGTGGTAAAGTCATGACTGCGAATTGAAGTGACCCGTGCGATCCTGCGATCCCAGACTCGGACCGCTCCGATGGTGTAATCAAATAATAACCCTTCCCCTACATAGAAACTAACCAATCAGGACACGCGTTTGGGATCGCGATCCCAGTTAAAAACGGCCCTGAGATCGAGTCGGTCAGATCCTTGGGGATCTGTGTCGCGGGCGATGTTGTCTAGATCGATAGCTTCTGGTCTACCAAGAATTGCTGTAGGGGTGGTATACCGTGGTCGTTCGGTGGCCGGTTCTGATTCGACGAGATCGGCCTCAGGAGGATTGGTACCGGTGGTAGCTTCCAGCGCCAAATTCTGCCATTCCATATATCTACGGGATCTGATCGAAACGAAACCCGGTATGCGAGGAACGTGGTCTCCGGCATACCAGATCCTGATCCTCGCGTCTGCTTGCAAGATCAGTTTCTTATCACTGATGTTTGTGATCTGCAGATATCGTTTCCTGCCTGGGCCAGAGTCCACCGTCGATACCCAGCGATCTCCTCGTTTGACCCATAATTTCTCATGATCCGCCACCTTCAAATGGAGTGGCAGCTCTACCGACTCATCCACCTTAAACGGTAGGTGCTGATCGACTCGGAGCATCCAAGCTTTGTCGTTATAAAGCTGTCGACGTCCTCTTAGTTGGATCTTGATCTCATCGGGCAAGCAGATCTATCCGTCGGCCAGATCGAGATGGATACCCGCCGGTACCATGAAGTCAATTCCCGCGATCGCATCTTGACCAGACACATACCAAAGAAATACACCAACGATCCGGCCAGGGTGATCTTGATCCGCGTCCTTCCTTCCGTGGTATAAGCATTTTCACCAATTCCAACACATTCTTGGCTCTGACTCTCATCGATATAGCACCCAACCTTACGAGCAAAGGCGGTGTCCAGAATGGACACCTCGGCATCACTATCTAGGAGCAAGATCGCTTGTTCTTTGTTGATTTTTCCTGTCACCTTAGCTTGGCGAAAACACTTTCCGGGCGCATGATATTTCCAGTAGCCTCTGGATTAATCGGGAAGGAGATCCATTGGCGACTCGGCGCCCGATCTGCAATATTCGTTGATCCGTGGCAGATCTCGATCGATTTCCTCTCAGTTACAGCTTCTACATCCGTCGGTCTAAATCACTCGTCCGGTTTGTGCTGCTTTCAATTTCTCCGGGTATCTCCCATCTGGAGGTCCTAGGACAACTTGACATCAGATCGAGTAAATTCGTTGATCCGCCGAATATTCCCCATCTGCGCAGCACGTTCATCATGTAGTTTCCATGTATTACCGCGTATATCTGGCATTCCACTACCTCTATCTACCGATTTCTTGTTCGCAAAAGCATAAATGCTGTACCTAGAACGGTCGACTCGTATCGGGTTCCAACCTGACGAGTGTCCTACATCTTTTCAGCGATCACTGGCAGCATACCCGCGTGTTTCGTCGGATCAAACCATTTGCGAGTCTGGTTGTAGAACTCACCATCGGACACGTTCCCATGTCGTTCTCCACATCCACGACAAACGAACAGACAGCGATCCGCTGGATGGCCTATCTTCCCGCATTTCTGGCAGGCGAGACGTCGCCAGCACCTTAGATCGGTATGCTTTCGCCATCCGTAATGCGAACAGCGTTCTCGATCTGTTCGATCGTACTGGAAATGTTGGCGGGGATCGCGCTGCGCCTGATCGGGGAGGATCTAACCTTGATGCGCTGTGTCTTGACGTGTTACCTCACTCGATCGGTTGCGATCTCGCCTCGTTCGATGCCATAAAAATCCGTTGCCGATCGCCCACTTGATCGAATCCGTTCGATGTGTCCGATCCGTCCGATCCGGTGTCTGATCTCGATCCTCTGTTGGGGTTCTGGATCGCACGCACCGCACGCTTGACTGGGCGGCAGGGGCCGACGATGAGGCCTTCTGGCGATACTTCGATCCGAACGCTGATCATTTTTGCCTGCTTTTCGATCGTTCTCGAGACTAGAGAACTTCTTCGAGATCTCCGGCGCCAGCAAGTCGAAGTAGGGTCAACTGATCGGCCAGATCGGAATCGCCTAGGGTCTCTATGAAATGTTCCACATGTTCCCGGCGCGGCTTCGCGTCTCCGTCCTTGATCTTGAATCGCGCTCGCAAAGCGGCAACGTTCAGTCGGTGCATATAATCCAGTGGCACTTCATCCGAACGCTTGCGACGGATACGTCATGTCCGCAATAATGAGTCTGGAACGTTCGTATCAGATCGGTCCACTTGCCCCTGGTCGATCGGCTCAGTTGGCGATACCAGTTCTTGGCCGGACCCGACAACAGATCAGATAACGTTAGACACTTTTCTTCATTAGAAGCTTGGTCCCTCATGAACGCAGACTTAACTTTGCTGATCCAAGCTCTGGCTTGATCTTCATCCTGATGTTCCCCATCATTCTGCGATCTTGACCGGTCATTGGCTCACGATAGCGACCGGCTTTCTGGCGGATCTTGTTCTTATTTCGATCTCGCCTGTATCACTGGATTTTCCCGAGTGCACTTTACCACAGTGGTACAGTTAGTGCATAAGTATGAACGGGTCGAGTGGGTGATAGATAGACAAAAGTGGTGATTCTGTTGCGGCAGTGCTTTTCGGCAAACTTTGAGCTGACTATGGTAGTATCGTGCACATCCCATTATCTATGATGTTACACATTTCATACATGGTCGTATAGTTGGTGCATGGATATGGACAGGTCGATTGGGTGATAGATAGCCAAAGGTGGTGAAATCGTGTTGCAGCAGTGCTTTTGTAGTGGTTTTCAGCTAACTTAGAGCTGCAATTGTAGTATGGTGCACGGCCAGGTCATTGTCTAAACCCTAACATAAGGCGAACATGGTAGTACAATAGGTGCATGCGCAAGGACAGGCTGAGTGGGCAATGGGCGTCTTCACCAAAGCCTTGGAACCTCGAATCTGGATAAAATTGTGACATCTTCCAGATTCGAGGGGAAATCGCCTTCACACATGCAACTATTTGCCCTCGAGCCGCGAAACACGGGCAGAAAATTTCGCATGATTCCCCACTACAATGACATAGTTAGAGGGCTCTTTTCGTCCCTGGAGCTTGGAACTTGCGAGACCTAATAGATCGAAGAGTCAATTTCCCCGCTCATAAAAGCCCCCCGAGCGCAGCAGTGAGTATGTCTTCCAGCGACGAGTCTCTTCACGATGACGAACAACAAGAGAATGAAGAGAATCATCCGCCATTGATCGTGGACCGGAAGCGCAACTGGACAGAGGAGACAACGCTGGCTCTAGTGCGTGCATGGCGCGAAATTGCCAAGGGCCCGCGAGACAAGGGTGAGAACACAAGCATGTACAATGAGCGCATCCATAATGCATAAAAGGTTGCCGTAGGACCATCGTACGTTGCGTGCCGACAAGTTATTCAGGTCTTGAACGACGCTGCATTTTCCAATACTCCATAGTCCTTGGGATAGGCTAAGTGACGCCCCTGTGTCATAGTACGCGAAGCGATCCAGCGCTACTGCAAGTTGGAGGCAAACGGGAGCCTGTGGGCATATAGAGTTATTATAAACACAGGGTTGTCCTGGATAAGAGCAGCTACTCGCTCAAAGCTACTTCTATCGATTCGTGTCATATCTCGAGACTCTGAAATTGAGTGAATATGTCAGCAAAAAATCGCGTGGTCTTCGGAAGGCGTTCTCGGTCAGCAAGATAGCGGGATGACTGAACAATATGAAGAACGTCTGAAATGTCATCAACTTCGTAAAATAGGCGCTTTTCTTCATCTCCGACACACTGACCACCTCTCGAAACATCAAACATGTCGTCATCCTCTTCCTCCAATGTAGCTACAGCCAACACATTCACGATATCTCGCAGAAACCGTTGGCACTCACTCAGCTTCAGCATCTTCTTTTCTGTCGAGAAGGAGGAGGGGGCTGCCGGGGAAATGCTCTTCTTTAATAAAAAGTATTGTGAATCCCAGTAAAATTTGCAACTTTTGGCCTATTGGTCAAACCGCCAGTAAATCGACCATGTATCGTGATTGGACAAAACATTTACCCGCGACAACCGCAATCGCCAAGAGCATCAAGATCACCCGAAGCTACAATACAAGTACAGCCACTGCCGCTAGGGGCAGCAGTACGAGGACTATTGCTGCTGCAGCTGCGAGAGTAAGCAGCAGCAATTTAGCCCCTTCCAAGTCACACAAGCAGTGAGACTATCAGTATCAGCAACAGTATGGCCTCCACATACAGCATCACCCTCAATGCTGCAACGCGCTGCATCAGCTAATTCACCTTCAGATAATCTGAGAATCAGGTCTCCGAGTGCGGACTCGAAGCGCAGCGGCTTTATCGCTGCATTCGCAAAGCTGCTGCACGCAAATTAGTAGGCTCAGTCCGTTCACGAAGCACAGCCGAACCTGCAAGGCCACCTCGGTCAGAATCAACAAGGCTACAAGCAGAATTGACTAGACTATCACAAGCAGCAGCACGAAAAAGGGTATCAGCACCAGCAATCTACCACAAAACGGTGGTCGAACGGTCTCTAGACTAAAGGCAAAATGCTACTACCGGATACGAATCACATTAAATAAGCAAGCTCGCAGTGTCTCACTAACGTTTGGCATGATTGCAACTTAGTGCTTCTCGTTTATTAACAGGATTGGAGGTAGTAGTAACGAGACAACACGCCCACTCGAGTACCGTCTTTCATAGCCTTTACGGATTGACTACCTTGGGTACTCGCCTCCGCAGCTCTCCCATATTCATCAGAGGTCAGTGAAGACAATCGGCAACTGGATTGGCGTATACGAGAACACTGGGACCTATCAGTGGGCGCGTAACAGTGTTGCTAGTACGCTTATGGTGATTCATCGGCAATGGCTCTGTGATTACTTCGCGCTGACCATCCGCTGGCATACTTGGGCGAAGCGCAGGATGAGTTCATGCCTGCTCACAGAATAAGCATCTCAAAATCATCTGTGTGGCAAACAATTCATGAGTGTGGACTTACACGAAAAGTTCTCGAGACGCGAGCGATGCGCATCAAAGAGAAGGACGTGTTTTAATTCGCGGAAGAACTCAGTCACAGCAACTGGTGCCACAGCAACATTGTTTTTCTGGACGAAGTTTCCTTTGATAACAGCGGGATGGTTCGGAAGCAAGGGTATTCGCTTAAAGGGCATACGATTGCAATTCGTGGCGACTTTAGGCATCAGCCTAGGTTCGATGCTGACATTCATGGGGGCAAACGACAGCATTGACTACTATGACACGCATGGAACGTTTGACCGAGTCGAGTTTGTGAAATGCTGATGTGATTTCGCATACTCAAAGCGGGAAACTGTTCGGCAGTGCCCTGGTGCAAACTCAGTGTGGATTTCGGATGGTGCCTCGATTCATCGACACCCCGAAATCATTCACTTTCTCGGCAGTATAGGAGGTATTCCCATCTTCCTGCCAGCTTACTGCAATTCTTCACCCAATTGAGGTCATATTCGGATACATCAAGAAGTCGTTTCAAAAGCATTACATCGAATCCAGTGGCAACGAACTGCTGTCATTAGTGTTTGAAACCTTTGAGTGTTTTCATGCGTTCAACATGTCGAAGGTTTACGAGCATTGCGGTTGGACGATTTAAGGCCATTTCGATCCGAGCGGACCATTGTCAAAAGAGACACGACAGGTAGCTGAAGTCGCAATCAGCGTCTTGGAAGTGAATGATGATGAATAAAATCTAGGATTTTCAGCAAGACGCGTTAACCCTTCTAGCCCCGTCTGCTGTATTACACAGCAGACATATATATGGAGGTTTCAATATGTTGGCAACTTGTAATACCAAATTTCCTAGCATACACGTTTTTGTATAGGGCTACACTTGAAACAAGAATGCTGGGTGGAGTTACACGTTCGGTTTAGGGTCGCACCGTCTACACACGAAATAGCGGGATAAAGGTTCCTGGTGTTTGAATTATCCCGCCTCCTACAGCGCAAAGACCCCCATCCGGTTCCTATACTATGAACAAATCATTTGAGGTCGTCTGGAATGAGCTCAGCTAACGTACATTGGTTGGGAGGGCATGCAGCCCACCGCCCTGGCGGCAGCATTCTCTACAAGTGTCCATGATACGCTGCGCAGGCAAAGGAGTTTGTTGACGTTTTGATCGGTACGCTGGCATGTGTTTAGATTGATGGAGACATGAATGCACTAATGAATGTGTGCGTGATATTGGATAGATAAACTACATGAGGAGCGAAGGCTGGCTGTGCGTTGCTGTAGCTGACCTCTTCAAGTGCTCCGTCGTGCACCCAGAGCCACATGCACCAACTCGAAGCCCACAGCGAGCTGCATCTTCGCACCCCACGACGTGCTGACCCACTTGACCATAGAGCGAGTTTCGCGCTCGGATTTCTTGCACTCGTCAAGAAATACACCGGAGTAAGTAAATTTGCCAGCAGACAAGCCGACGCGTTCTACGGCGATATGTGCTGAGGAGAAGTCGGCCTCAGTGCGACGTCTGCTGCCACGGGTGCTCTGTGCCATTCAGCTGAACGTGAATCTGGTATGCTGTTCAATACAGCAAAAGGTGGTTTATCGCGACCTAACAATCCGTAGATACAGCGTTAGACGAGGAGGAGGATCCCAAACACAACATTCACGCCGAGAGTGACACGTTCGGCTTCGACGGCTTTGTGATAATCGCCTCGTAGCGCACCTACCACGGGGCAACAACTGGATCCGTCACCGCAGGTAGAATCTCGCGGGTGATGCTCGATTGTCTGTGACGATAACACGCAGCTGTGCAACATAGTGAGGCGTTCCGCTCACGGTTACACGCTCAGTGCTCCTAATTCTAGCATGACGCATGGAAGAACAACACAGACGTGAGACGTAAGAGGGGATGCCTATAAATGCACACGCAGATAGAGACATAGTAAGAGAATACATACCCTTGCTTAAAAGCCCTTCTTGCGGAGAAAACTTTTGTCCATTTGTAATACAAGTATGTGCACAACAACAAATGGACAAAGTTTTCTCCGCGCAAAACTCGCCTGCGGACTGCATGATTCCCTCACCACTCGTTTTGGCGCGATGCCAGCCCAGGATCAACACTCTAACCATCACTCTGCGAATCACTATGGCAAGGGTACCAATATTGAGAGGTATTCCGCACGGCCTTGCACAGAAAATTAGCCAATCAGAGCTTTAGGATGGTCTGCGTCATGGGGATTCTGCTGGAAGTGGGCTACAAAGATTAATTCTGCCAGGAGAGGCAAGAATACTGAAATCGAGTTTATTTCCTTATGTTGTATAATACAGCATAAGGAACGGGGCTAAAAGGGTTAATCGGGGGAAATTTAACCTACAAAATAGAGCTTCGGCTGCTGAACTACTCTTGGTGTTCAGTGTCCTCGATTTTCTCCATCCTGGATAATGGATCATCCACTTTGTCTGCCTCAAGTAGTGAGATATCCTTGTGAAAGCCCTCAACGGTTTGTTGGCGCGCTAATAAGGTGCTGCTTTGGTTGTCAAGGCGCCGCCCAAATTATTCCCAATAACGCTTGAGTGTTTCGTTGTCTTTCAGTGACGCACTAATGACATCAAGCGACAACCGAGCAAATCGGGAGCAATCCATCTAATGCTGCTCGACTTGCGAAACTGCCGGATGAAGAAGCCGTTCTACCCTTGGCATTGGTGGGTTGAGAACAAGGGCGTCCCATGTGTAACGATTCAGGTTGCTTGCGATTTAATTCGCCCACGTTCGCCACACTACCGCACTAGCTTGACATATTGCCCCCATACATCTTGCAGTAGCCCCACGAGCTCACGAATGGAAGTCTCCGCGGCAGCCCCAGAACGATCCATGTGCTCCGGACGAATACACGCCTGCATGAACTCTTCATGAACTCTTGCGTTTGGAATGCCAAGTCTATATGCGTAAATCATCAGAGTGACTGTTTCGCCGCTTAGAGAAACAACCCACCGGTTCCAGGCTTGCTCAGTCTTTGTTGTCGGAACCCGAGGTGGCGATTCCACTTGAATTGCAACACCTTGCTCCAATCTTCTTCCGTAGGTGTTTTCATCGACCACTCACCGTCTTCTTTTTCGATTGGACCCTTAGCGTATGGGCTAAACTTTCCCCACAGCACGTGCGTAATGTCGCTAAAGGCGACGCCACTAGCCGCATATACCCCTAGCAGTTTACCCGAGGCGTCCTGCATCCCGACCGTATCTTTTAGGATTGCTTGCACTATCAATTGTAGTATCGAGCGACGCACGAGCTCTCGGGGTCTCGAGAGGTGCTGAAGGTGGCGTTCGCGGAGGTGGTGTGCGTTCTCGCAATGAATATGGCGACACGCGGACAGTCGAAGACGAAATAGAAGGTGGAGTTCTTCTCTCGGACGTTCGACGTCGACCTGTTGCCGGTGAAGCACTGGGTTTCGAAGCTTCATACTACTGGGTCTTGGTAGCAGCGGTGGCAGCATAATTGTTTTATCAACCATGTTATCGTTGCAATCTAGCGAATGTTGTGTTTGTACACAAAATCACCTCTATAAATATATGGGAAATAGTGTTATACGTGTTTGGTCGGGTTGATTCAAAGAACCGCCCACGGAAATTTTATGCAGAACGCACAACACGATAGCTAATCAAATCCAGCACTCAGGAACGACTCCCCTGACAAACCCGACAAGTCGTTGCTCCCTTTTTGCGCGTTTTTGGAGGTTGGACTCCCCTGATACCGGTAGGTCCATTTTGCAAGACAGAGTTGGAATGGCGCGCTTTTCGCAAAAAGCCCCGATAGAATAACGCTGTTAGTCTCACGCTTCGGTTCCTTTAAAAAAATACAGGAAAAGTCAGCACCTTGACAGGGTTTAGAATGCAGGCCAAACTGTATTAATATTTTCATATCGGTCAGCTAGTGTTGCTTTTTATCTTCTGAAAAACTGAGGAGGCCAGTGAGTGTTTGCGCTCACCTAAACTGCCGGCCGTACCGAAGCTGCTTGCGGCGGAACTGTAGCTGGACGAGGTCGATAAATAGTAGTCAGACGGCGAGGAGGAGGCTGAGCGCAGGACTGGATGTCCCGGTGGTGGAGGGGTAGTCAAACAGGGGCCTTTAGACGGAGACAGCGAAGATACCATCGTGGACGAACTGGACGAGGACGCCACCGACTCACAACTCTTGCGGCGCTTCTGCACACACCCGATGCACACACGCACACTCGTCGACCCCACATCTGGAAGGGCAACATCCATTTTGGGGCAGCACTCTGAGCAACAGACTTCACCGCACAGACGGCAGTGGTGGCGGCGACGCGATATCCCAAACTTCGCATCACAGACCCGGCATCCTAAACGCTCACGATTATGCACCCAGTGGGGGCGTTCATCAGCAGTGACTGCGACAAGCGACGACTTGTTAGCACCTCCTCCAATCGTGCAATCTTAGCGCACATGGCACGAAGCTTGGCTCTGCGTGAGGCTAAAGGAAGTTGGGCCTTCTCCAGGACTGACGCCACAAACTGCACCTCAACGTATCCTTCGCGGCCGCGTGCTTGTCGTACCATGAATCCGGTCGGCTGGAGGTCCGTAGGCTTGGAACCCACCTCGTCAAGCCACGGCTGACATTGCGGGCTGTAACATGATTGCAACGTGCGCACATACATAGGTGATGAATCGGCATTCTCATCCCAGTCGTTCACCAAAATACACTCGTAGTCCAGCAAACAGTACGTCGTGCGCGATGCAAACACGCGACTTGACTTTTCGCCCACAACCCATTTAATACTGAGATTTCCCTGATGGCCGGAGGTTGCCATTGCCGCACGATAGTCTTCCATGTAGGTAGGAGACAAGTACGGTCCCGAGTTGATCGTACGTGGCGTCGCACTACCTGTGGACTTGTCCCCTCTAGTGAATCCCCACGAGTAGCTCGAGATCGAACGCTCATAGACCCTCTACTGCAATCAGTGAAGGTTTGCAAGTCATCCTCGAGCTCAACTTCGGAATCCGAGAACGACGACTCACTGTCACAGTCAAGAGTCGACGCATGGGAAGCCATCCGCCGGGAAACGCTGTCGATAGTATCTCCTCTGGTACCGCTGTCCATGCCAGTGCCGTTGCCGTTGCTGCGACGGAGACGCTTCTTTTTCCGGCGATAAACAAAAGCTGAAGAGCTGGTGCGGACTCCAACTAAGTGCTGCATGCTTACTTCCATATCCTCACGATCCGATCGCACCAGAAGATCCACAACCTCCTCAATAGAAGACGGCAACAGCGCAACGCATTTCACGAGGTACTGCTGGAGCACTTTGGAGGCAAACACGTTGCCAAGCCCGGCAGCTGAAGATGCGGCATCCCAATCCGAGTTTTCGCCATCTCGAGCACCGCTGCCAGTTGTGTTGTTCGTACCATTGACGCTCGCGTTTGCCAGGTCCGCGCCTGACGCAGCTAAATCGTCAACTCCGTCGCTGCCATTGGCAGCCGACTCGCCGGAGCTCATGGTGTTCCAGAGGAATGTGTTGGTGCCGATGGGGCACACGCGTTCCATCACGCGCACCTTGATGGCGCCTCCTGTGCCCGGACTATCCATCGTGGCCGCTGCCGCTGCAGCGCTGGCGCTGACTGGGCTCCAGTTGACCGAGTCCTGCGAGCCGAAGCCGAAGAGACTCAGCGACGCGCGAGCCTGCGACTCCAGGTCCTCTTCGATGGCGCGGGAGAGCGCCGCGCTCGTGAGCGGCGCCGGCTGGAGTGACAGCGCGTTGGACATGCTCTGCACGCTGCTGGAGGGCTTGAGGCGCCGCGCGGAACTCATCGCGGCCATGTTCATCGAGGACATGGTGCTACTCAGTTCGGGTCCGGGCGTCAAAATCCCAGCAGCGACGAAGCGTCTTCGCGACAGGCTAGAGAAAGGTAAGGGCTCTTGTCTGGTGGAGGCTCGAGCTAACTACCTGCGCGGGGCTATGGGGCCAAAAACGAAAGTGACTGCTTGTGCGCGTGTGGCGAAAGCGAACTCGGGATATCATACAAAACTCAAGTGTAAAAGCCCATATAATTTAATCAAATGGTCCGACCCTTCTTGATTAGTACTGTATACATGTGCTAGCGCTGGATGTTTTGAACCAGCTTTGACTCGCCAGCGCCGCCATGTGGTCGCTCGTCGTGCGGCTGCAAGTCACGACACCACAAGCCATACACAGGAAGGAGTTGCGACGCGCGGTGCCTACAGTCTCCTTGTGTTTGCGGCGTTGCAACCAGTTCCCGAAAAAGTGTATGTATGGGCACACCGAAACCAGGCAGGACGGCAAGACGAAGAAAGCTAACATGACGTTTACACGCAGCCTCCGATTAATCCTAGCTTATAACGCTTCCAAAAATCCTAGATCCGAGCTATCGCCGCCCGTGGGGTTGTTTCCACTGGAAGAGTTTCTACCAGAGGCACCAGAGCCGGAGTTGTTGTTGCCGTCCGACCCATCGTACGTTAAGCCCGAGAGCCCAGAGCCGTCCATATCCAGCAGATCCATGCTCGAGAAATTTGTAGGAGACAGATCATTAGGGAAGCCAATGTATCCGGACGACCCCGATGATCCCAGGTTGGACGGCATCTGCAGCAGACCACTGTTGTCCATTCCCCATAGAGCGAGTCGTCTAGGCCAACGTTCAGGGAGGGGCTCTCCCGAGAGGGAGCCGCTTGCTGCACATGCTGCTGATTTGCTACTTGTTGGGGTTGCGCTTGGGTCTGCGGATTTTGCTGTTGCTGCTGCGGCGGTGGTGCCTTTGCTGCTGCTGCGGGGTAGGATGCTGGGATTGCGAAGGTTGCTGCTGCCCCGCCGGAGCTCGCTGACCTTGCTGTGCTAATTGTTGCTGCTGCTTCTGCTGAACAGTTAGCTGCGCTGTCTGCGGGTTGCCCTGGCCCTGGTTATTCTGGTGCTTTGAAAGTTTCATCTGGTTAGCTTGCTGACCAGCAAGATGCACTTGCGGCTGTGCTGTCGGTGCCCCCTTCTGCTGCTGCTGCATCATATGCTGTTGTTGCATCATGTGCTGGTGGCGCGCAGCCTGCATCCGCTGCTGCTGCTGCTGCATTTGCTGAGCACGCTGCTGCATGAGGTACTGCTGCTTCTGCTGCAAAGATTGATTCTGAGCTGAAGTATTTGCCGAGTTTGCGGCTGCTGCTGACCTAGCTGTTGATTTACGGGAACACCTCCTTGCTGTTGTTGCATGTTCATTGCGCCGTTGAACCCACCGGGGACATTCGTCGATGAGGTGGGGGCGCCAGTACTAGTTGGTACTCCAGAACTTGCGGCACCTGGCGCGCTTGGACCATTGCCGCTAGCATTGCCATTACCTGCATTGGGCGTGAAACTACGCTTGTCCGTTTCCGTTCGTAGCTTCTTCAAGTACGGATTCACAATCTTGACAATGTACTTGTATACCTTGTCCAGCTCTTCGATCTTGCGTGGCGGGTGCGTAGACTTATCCTCGTTCAGAATACTCGCGCAGAGTTGCACGTAACTAAGCAGGTACCGCAACTTTTTCTTCTGCTCCGTCTCGTCGTGGCCCTTCATGTGATCTACGTACTTCTTGAACGCACTGTGAACCTTTTCCACATCGTCGTGGTACTTCGACTTCAGCGCTGCATGTTGCCGCCAGTATTCCGCAATTACATCGCCCGGCACGCCCGCCTCGGGTTTAGCAGGTCGTGGAGTAGTAGTCGCTCCGTTAGGTGCCCCTGCCATACCTCCCGCAGTCATCGTCATGGGCTTGCCTGGCTGCGACGGCTGGGCGCCCGGGATGCCAGCAGGCCCTCCAAATTGTGGGTGTCCGGGGTACCCTCCAACCTGGCCGCCGTTCGCACCTGGGGCACCTGCACGCTGGTTCAGATTAAGGGTGTTATAATAGGAAAAGTCCAGCCTAGAAAGCATGCCCTGGTTGGGCAGTGCCTGTGCCGCCATCACTGCATTCATGTCGGTCTGCTGCGCCCGCAGGGACTTCAGTCGAGTGAAAATCTTATTGATGTATTCCTCCTGAGTGAGCGACTCTTTGTAAAGCGTCAACTCGTACCATGACACGTTCATCCAGAGTTTGATGCCCGGCACGGGTCTGCTGACACGCGCACCATCTCATTGTAACTACAGATAGAACCAAAAATCCCAAACTAATCAGTAAGTCGCCCTCAGCCGTCAGCAGCACCGCAATTTTGTCTCGCATACGTACATTTTTGCGATGAGGTTCGCTCGATGTTCTCGTGTGAGTTGAATGCGCCAATCAGCACCCGGGCCGCTCTGGCCGGCCGGCACGTGCATGCCGCCGCTTGCGGCCGCCTGGTTCATGGCGTTGGGGTTCATCTTCATGGCCATGGAGCCCATGTTCGTCTGGTTCATGCCGTTCATGTTCATCATCATATGCTGTTGCTGCTGCATCGAGACACCGTACTGTGGCGCCGAACTCATGGGCCCGCCGTTCATGCCCATCCCCATGGCCTGCGGGTTGCTGCCGCTCGCGCCACTGGGCATAGCCATCGCCATGGACATGGGCATGGACATGCCGCCCTGCATCCCCATCGCGTTCACACCGTGAGGGTCCATCGCCACTCAGCCGGATCTGCCTGCAGAGGAAGGAGGAAGGCTGGCGTCACTCGTCTGTCCGCGCGCGCCGTTCAAAAATTGAGCCTTTTGGGATGGTCGGCCGTTGCAGCGTATGGCAGGCGAGCACCTTTCCGCGTCTTGCTTTTTGTATGCCGCGAGCGCTTCGTGCAAAATCAACGTTTATGCAACTCAAGACATCCTTCGGAAGCTGTCATTTCGATGCAGCTACCTTATGCGTAGTATGGTTTATCAATTCGGCGGTTTTTGCAACATAAATCACTTAAGAACTCATTTACAGTAAGTATTCAAAATTCATGCAACATTGGATTATGTTGAATAGTGACTTATCAGCACATCGACTCGTTCAACGACCTTCAGATGAACCCCTCATTAGTAATCCCCAGACTTGGAATACCCGCTCAAGAGGAATAAAATGTCGGTTCCGACCAACTGGCTCGCGTGGTACACAAGCTTTTCCCAAAACCAGTACCAGTTGGGGGCCGAATTCCCAAGGCCAGATGTAAGCCCAAAACAAGTACCAGTGTTAACCCAAACTGGAGTGGACCACCTTAGTGTAGTGCAGCACTGTCAGCAACAACAGTTTGAATATGCACAGGACCCGTACGACCTGGAGTCTGCGCCAGAATGGAAAATGAAAAGTAAGATTGATCGTTAGCTCTACAACTCCTGAGCACCACCGATCATTTAAGCGGACCAAGGCCGCTCCCATGCAAGAGACCCGCATCTCTTAGACAAACTATACTCTTCACAGCGCTGCGCTTATATCAGTTGTGCCGGGTCTCGTCGTTATCGCCCACCAACGTTGCCACCGTTGCATGCGACGCTGAATATGAATCCGAATTCCAACTCGCCTCCCTCGGAGCATTAACTTCAATTAACCTGAATTTCCGATACCAGTCAGTGCCAGCATCCGCTTGAGACGCAGCTTGTCGAGCGGCTTGGTGAACGTATCGGCAGGATTCACATCGCCACACACCTTGTGCAATTCAATCACACCTTTTCAACTTGTTCGCGGACGTAGTGCCAGCGAAGCTCGATGTGGTGCGTGCGTCGGCTATAGGTACGATATGTAGCCATTACATGTGCCGCTTGATTATCGATGCCAATGCGTAACTTCATTTGCTGTTGAGGAAAATTTTCTTGTAATATGTTGCTCTCCTAGACGGCTTCCATTGCAGCTTCACACGCGGCCACGTAATCGGCCTCAGCTGTGGACAAAACGACGATAGTCTGGCGTCTCGACATCCAAGACACAGCTTTACCAGCCAAAATTAAATACAAATCCAGTGGTACTTTTGCGAGTTTCAGGATCATTAGTCCAATCGCTATCACAGTAACCTTTGAGCACTACCCACTTCGATTCCTTTAACTGTTGCGTATACGCGATGCCCTAGTCTTGGGTTCCTGCATGGATAGCGCAAAACTCGTTTCAGTGCACATCATACTTTGCTGGATGATTTCGCAACAAAGCGACTTAGCTGACTCAACGAAAATACGAGATCCGGCCGCGTACTCTTCGCCCGATACATCAGCATGCCAAGAGCTTCACGGTAGGGAAAGCGGGTGTCGTTATCCTCATCTTCGCCAAGAGGCATAAAACGAGCATTTACATCCATTGGATTGGCAACCGCGTGGGCGTCGCCATAGCCAAACTTCTCCACAATTTAAAGCGCGTACTCGCTCTGTCGAATAATGATCTGGTTGACAGTCTGCTCAAACTTCGACACCAAGGTACTGGTGTAAGAGGCCCTGGTCTTTAATGCCATACTCCTTATCCAGCTCATTGAATAGCTGTTTTTCCGGTCTTCATCGTTCGTAGCCACCAGGATATCGTCAACGTATTCTAGGACAAGTATGTTTTTAGCACCTTCAAAATGGAAATACATGCAGGGTTCCGTCAGCAATCTCATGATCTAGCATCCACTGATTCAACTCAGAGTTCCATTCACGACCTGATTGTCTCAAGCCATACAACGCTTTCAGCACCACATACATGTGCCTTTCCACTACGCACGAAAATCCTTCTATCGACCGTATTGGCTGATACCTAGCCTCGCGTTCGGATATACCGTGTTGATGTCTCCTCCAAATAGTTTCAGGTTCAGCTCTGCAGCTAGCCCGACCAACAATCGGAAAGACGGCATTCGAGCTACCGGTGAAAACGTAGCACGGAAGTCGATTCCAGGACGTTGGAAGTTCCCGAGAGCTACCAGTCTCGCTTTAAAGCGTATCACATGGCTATGAAAATCCGTTTTGATATCATATACCCAATTCGTCCTAATTGACTTTGCATCCGCTGGGACGTCTACATCAGTAGTCTCTTCCAAAACTTGACGTGCCTTCATGGCTGCCATTTCCTCCAGCTCCGCTTCACGGAAGAAGTCTCCGTACTTGCTGCGCATGGCCTCTCGGTGATTCCGAGGAATTCGCACATTGCTCCCGCGGATTGGTCGATCATTCTTGTCGGCGCTACATTCATCACATAGTCATTGAAGTATGCAGGTTGTTTACGCTCGTGATATTCTCGTAGTCCTGTCCGGTTTCGTTTTTGTTCTTGCTTTGCAGCGCATTGCTCCAGACGAACCTCTTCCGAAGGAGTTTGATCACGTTGACGTTTTCCCATTATATTTCCACAGGTACTGGCTACAAGGCTGTTGCCATCGTCGTCGTCGACGTCATTATCATCCACGATGATTTCTCCTTCATCGACAATAGAACCACACACCCCTGCAACAGAGTCACGTCCGTCGTACGAGTCTGCCTCGGAATGCGTAATTTCATTATCTTCGGATCTCTGCAGGTTCGCTACTGGTAGTTCAGTACATCGCTGGCGGACCACCACAGTGCTTTGTGGCTTGAGATCATTGACCTGTCCACGTAGATCATGCACTCGTTCGCCTTTTTCATCTGGTTCTTCCCTCTGTTGCACAACAGATTTAAACTGGGTCCCAGTTTGCTCCCTCGACGTTTCAGTTAACTGACTTCGCGGCGGTGGTTGCGCTAGTGTTGGCACACTCGGCGACGCAGCTGTAATCCCACCAATATCGGCAGTACTTACCCGAGGCGCTTCCCTGTGTCCAACGCAGGACTGAGTATAGCAACTCGGGTCTACACACGCCGTGCCCCCTCGAGATCAACGGCCAGGTTTCCGTGGTCCCGTTCGCCGTCGAAGCAGCGTCCTCAGTAGCCAGATCCATAGTCGCCTCGGGGTTCTCCCCATTAATGCGGGTCACCAACTCGGCTAATTGTGTAAAGTGTAGAGACTCCAAGTCAGCTCCATCCAAGGACGCTTCGTGGCGATCGCAATACAGCACATCCTCAGTAACACGAAGGTCAGAAACAAACTTCGCCGTGCGATCTTCAGGAAAATAGACCTTGCAGCCGACCACATCCTCCGCGTAACCAAGAACAAATCCCAACTTGGCGTTAGCATGGTGTTTCTGGCGCCCGGGTGTCACCGGAACGTGGACGTACGCGATGGCCCCATACTTGCGTATGTGGTGCAAATCGGGCTTCATTCCAAACATCATTTCATACGTAATTCGTTGCGTACCCTTATGGGAAAAAAATGATTCTTGATATGCAAACGGCATTTGGCAAAGCTTCAGGCCACAAGCTCCGAGGAAAACCAGCATCGTGCATGGTCGCCTTAGTCATTTCGATCAGCGACTGGTGTGTCGGCTCGCATAAGTTCAACTGCGAGCTCTTTGGACCAACTAGTAGGTGTTCGATACCATGCGTCCGATACCAGGTGTCGATCTCTTTGTTGACAAATTCTCCACCCTTGTCTGCCTGAATCTGGTGAACCTTGTGCAGAACATGCCGCGTGCGAGTCAAAACCTGTACAACCTTGTGTCTACCAACTTGCCGTTCAGCCCACAGCACGTATTCGGTCATACGCTGATTTACAACGACGCTCAACTTGTTTGGTAACAAGTGCACGGTCACGAACCGGGAGTAACCGTCCATGATAACAAGAACGGCCTCGTATTTAGTGCCGTTGTGTTTGCTTAGAATCAGCAAGTCCGCGTACACCACTTGACTGGGTTATTGGTGTTGCGATTGAGTTTGCGGCTTCTGCTTTTGCTTGGCTATATGACATCGCAGATGTCGACGTCTCGCTGCTGTAACATCATACCACGGACAAGGGGTTTGTCTGTCATCATCTTCAGATACTGCGGGCAAGTGTGGCCTAATCTTTCATGCCACAACTTCATTGATGTCACGCCTTCTGCAGCGGTGAAATTACACAAAGCACGACCGGGTGACCCGACAAATCCACCACTAGTCGGATGTATCACTTGAAATCCCCACGTTGCCTCGTGCGGTAGTGCATCGATGACAGTTCGTCCTGCCTCTCTCACCCGAAAAGAGTTCACTTGTGGATAGTAGTCAAAGTCGAAACCCTGTTACGCTCCCAAGCCAATCGATAATAGCCCATGAGTAGCTCCAGGTACGAGGAACACATCGTACAGATACACTCACTACAGTTTGCTCTCCATCAACATCGGTTAACAATACCACAGTGCCGACGCCAGCAATCCTGGATTCCAAAGCAGGAGTAACTCCTTGTATATGCTGGAATCGACGTGAATCAGGGGTAAATTCCACGTAGTCCAACGGGCTTCCTGTCACGTGGACGTTGGCCGCTGTGTCAAAATACCACCAGCCACTATACGGGTCATGTTCATTGTCGTCGGCAACATAATCCGATAGACTGCTGTTTAAGACCCCTTCCGCGCTGGTACTGGCATATCTGTCGTGTTGGATGTGCTCCGACTTTCTCGCATCAATTAACAGAGCGTCAAGAAGACCGATTGATTCTCCAGACTCTTGACTCTCGCTGGATGTTTCCACTGACCCACAATTCTCCCGCCGGGTGATCACGTTTGCTCGCGGATTTCGCTTCTCTTCGTTTACATCAGCTGTACCACCTTCCAAACCTTGTTGCCTCCGAGGACAATCGCGTTTCGAGCGTTCGGTGCTGTCACAGATGTGGCACTTTTTCATCCTCTTCTTACAATCCTTGGTCTTGTTTCCATACTGCTGGGCCTCACCACTTTCATTCCTCAGCTTGCTACCTTCTCCACCGTTGCCACCGATCCTCTGAGTGCCACGCTGCCCAGCTTTGGCTGCTTGGTACGTCTTCTGGCGCGAATCAGCAACGCGAACCAGCTCACGAGCGCGTTCTGGACTGATGAAGGTATCCGCACTATTGTAACGAACTCCACTCTTCAAGCTTTCAAACTCGTACAGGTGTGGTAAACTGTTCAGCATCAACTCCACAATGGTGATATCATCAAATTGATAGTTCAATGATATCATTTCCGTTCTCAGGTTGAACATTTTACTCAAGTGCTTGTTAACATCTCCACTTGAGCAAAGCTTCATCATTTCAAGCTCGTGGCAAATGCTTTCCGCCCTATGAGCCATGGTCGTCCTATTTGCCCTGCTCTCATAGATGACACACAATGCACTCCACATTTCGGTCCCCGTGGTCTTGTCACGGACTTGGTGAAAAATATCCGCTGGTAATGACATTCCTATAAGCTGCATGATTGTTAACTGTATGTCGTCAAACTCGACTTCAGTCTCCGACGTAGTCAGCATTGCTCTCGTAACTGCGCCCTCCACGACGTCGACAAGCTTTTTCTTCTTGAAGACAATCATCATCGCCCACTTGTATTGCTGCCAGTCTTTTCCGTCCCAGTTCTTAGGAACTCCATCACTACTATACTTCAGTGACTCCGTCATCTTGAGTCCCTTGTTCAGTCAGAAGCCCGCACGTAGTTTGGGCTCAGACCATGTTCGCATATGCACAGGACCCGTACGACCCGGAGTCTGCACCAGAATGGAAAATGAAAAGTAAGATTGATCGTTAGCTCTACAACTCCTGAGCACCACCGATCATTTAAGCGGACCAAGGCCGCTTCCCATGCAAGAGACCCGCATCTCTTAGACAAACTATACTCTTCACAGCGCTGCGCTTATATCAGTTGTGTCGGGTCTCGTCGTTATCGCCCACCAACGTTGCCACCGTTGCATGCGACGCTGAATATGAATCCGAATTCCAACAATAACGCAGTCGCCCAACGAGGAGGCGTGGGTGGCAAGAAGAATAAGTGACGTTGCCGCGCTTTCTAAAATCCACACCTCCACGCTTTAGCTGATCTCACGGCAGCGCATAAGTCCAAGAACCTGTTCTGGCACTTCTCATCCAGACCTCCTTGCTAGCGTTTGGGCGGTGGTAGTTTGCTGCTCTACACTAAGGTGCACCACTCCAGTTCGGGCAGGTACTGGTACTGGTTTCGGGTTGACAACTGGTCTTGGGAATACGGCCCCCAACTGGTACTGGTTTTGGGAAAAACTCGGTATACAAAGCCAAGAAATTATTACTAAATCCCCTCTGAGTAATATGGAATAAAAACTCAACAAATATTTCTACAAAAGAGTTCTTAACTATAGAAAATCAACTTTATCCAGGTCGATCTGTGCATTGACACCGGCATTTACATCCTTGTGTATCCCAATTCCTCTCGGAATACCCCTGAATTTCACGAAACCAGCTCACATATCCGTCCGTCACTCCTACAGTATTTGCACAACTAGAACATTTCCTATCCATTTTAGGAAAGTATAAATATCACGATAGTTTGGTTGAGCTTTCCAAGGATGTTGCATATGAGCCGGCGTCAAACAAAAATATGCTTGTTAACATTTTTGCGTTTTCGAGATAAACGGCTCCAAAATGTGACCATTCATTTTCGCACTTAAACGAGATTTTTCAGGAGGAGCGTTTTCTGAACCTCTAAATTTGATCATGGTGTATCGACGACAGCACGAGGATGGAGGAGCTCGTGGCAGCGTTTGAAGCAGCCAGTAACACACGCCCGCCCAGGCTAGAACATCTCGCTGACAGCGACAGTGGTGCAGATAGTGATTGGGCCCCTGGATTAAGCAGCGAATCTTGTGTTGACCAAGATGCTTTCGACAGCAGTTGTGACGACATGAGCGAAGGAGAGGGACAACTGAATGAAAGCATCACTTTATTAGTACCGCAAAAGTCTGATACCTGAACACCCTTTGTCAAGGCGGACGCCGCATAAGACGGACGTTCGATATCTACCAATTAGAAGCCTTTGTTTTGGTCCCTTTGTCAAGACGGGCATCTACCGTAAAAGTCAGATTCAGTGAGACAGAGGTAAAAGATTGCTGCTTATATAAATTGCATAAAACACTATACGTTTTACGAACAGTAAAATGCCGGAAGCACGCAGCATCATTCACTCAGCGCTGGCAGCTCAATGCCATCCATCCTCACTCCCGCTTTGGCAACGATGCGTCGTCCAAAAACAACAATAAAGTCAAGCTAAAGGCAATTAATCGCGGGGCGACGACTGCGGCAGCTGTAGCAGCAGCTATCAACGTCCATCGCTCGACGTGGTAGCGCTGGAAACGCCAAGAAGCATACATAACAACGGCCAGCACAGAACACTCCTAATATGCCCGTCGCTGAAGCAGCAAGAAAAATTGATGCTCTAAAACCGTTGATTTCACTACCTGTAAAGTCAAAAGTCAATAGAAATTTAAAAAAACCACAAAATGAAGCAATAATAAAGAAATATACCTCGCTGCACGTCCACAGTTGCGTTCCCCATAAAATCTATGGTTCTCTTGCCGGCCATATCATTGAATAATGCCGTGTGGTCCATGTTAAAAACGGCGGCAAGCTTGTTATGGCCGCTCTCCGAAGAAAGGATGCCGTCTTCTTCTATTACATGCTGAATTGACTGCGAAAAACGCTTGCAACGAGCTTTTATCATACACCAAAACAATGGTTAACTAAGAACCAACGTTAAAAAAACAAATAATTAAAAAAATACCTCCATGTCTGGGCGCTTCTTTCTACCCTTGTGCGTGATCCGTCGGATTGACAGGCGATTAGGCTTTAGAAAGCGCTTTAGATACGAGTTGTTTCCACCACGACATGCGCGGTTTAAATTGATCTGGGTCGTATCGAGCCAGCATCAGCAGCGGACACTCCACAGATACACAGAGATAGCGATTTTTGCGCATTTCTACAATCCAAGCGAGGAGTTTAAATATGAATAATAATATTGTCGTGCCTAAATAGGATAAAACAACTTAAAAACTTATTTTTCTCGAGGCCAGGTTCCTGACGTACATAGTTTTACTGCGTGAAGTGTAGAACTACCGTCTTGGTCTCGGGGGCATGTCGGAATCACCCCTGCCCGCGCGAATCCCTTCACGATTGTGTGGAGCTTAGCAGTATCCCACGCCTCGACAACGAAGCGCGAGAGCAGCGCCCTCTTCTCCGTTGTCGAAGATGGGAATGGGTTGTCGAGGTGATACTCGAGATACATTCGGCTAGAGGATAAAACAACAATTTCAGTTAAAACAAGCAAATTGCGTCGTAAATACTACCAAAATAAACGTACCGGAATGCGTCCTTAAATGGCTTCATTACTGCAACGTCCATTGGCTGACACAAACCTGTGATGCCTGGCGGTACGAACTGCACCTGCGTGCAGCACTGTTCAAGTGACTCCCTCACCGAGGACATTTTGTGGAACTTAAGACTGTTCAAGTATAGCAGCCGACAACTTTGTACACTAGGCTTCCAAACCAATATAATCAGCAGAACTTTATATCGAAAAATGCAGTTTAAAATAATAAAAAAATAAAAATGTTGAAACATACCCGTTCAATCCACTCCTTCATCACCACCTCGTTGCAAAAGGCTTTCTTATGAACGGTATGCTCCGCGCCAGAGGACCCGAATGTCGGGCTCCAACTTCCTGTGATATGGGCCCCTGGAACATCCGCAACACGATCAGCGGAGGCAATTTGATTACGTGCGGCTGCCATCGTGGTGGATACACCGCTAGTGCAAGACGCCTAAATTGATCAGAAACATGTTCATTTGTATTGGCATTTTAGATTATGTAAATGTAGTCATTTCGTACCGACGGGGTGACACGTGCATTGCAACTATGAAAGTTGCATTTTTTGCATGCCACCTTGATGTTTTTACGACTGTCGCACTGAATCCATCTGTCTCACTGAATCTGATTTTACGGTACTTTGCTACTCAATCGAGAGTTTCGAATAGTCCGTGGTAGAGTCCAATGAAGAATTTTACTGCATAGTCGAGCTCACCACCCGTCATTCCTCCACCATGGAAGACGTAACTCAAGCGCTTACCAGCATGTCCACTCCTGAGAAGCCATTATTGACCAAGACGTTGGCGATGCTAAGGTGTGACAAGTATACATGTTTCGATATATATACATGAACCCTAAACCCTTCGCAAAAGTGAACTAACGAATGGACAGCGAGGGCAGCGCTCGGAGGACGAGGAGCTGGTGCTCGTTGCGCTCCTTACTTGTATGAACAATGGTCCACCTTGTTGTCGGTTCAACTTTACCAGACCATTGACATATCCTGTGTGGCGTGACAAGTTTCGATTCGACAAGGACGAGATTTTACAGCTTGTGCTGAACTTTAGACTTCCAGACCCTCTTCCAACTAGACAACGGTATAATGTCTCGGCCGTCGAAGCTCTCTGTGTCTTTCTACGACATACGGCGTATCCTGCGCGTCTCAGTGGTTCAGAAAACGTATTTGGCCGCGACACAACAGCAATTTCGTTCATTTTTAATGCCGTTCTTGAAATCATTTACGACAAATTCCACCGCCTGATGCAGTTCGATCATATTCGGCTCACTACATCGACGCTTTCAACCTACGGCGACGCAATCCATGCCAAATTGGCACCTCTACAAACATGCGTGGACTTAATTGATGGAACCGTTCGAGGGACGTGTCGCCCCAAGAGAAACCAGCGCTACATCTTCAATGGACATAACGTATGCATTCATTCATGTGGCAACATTAATTATCTACTGACTGCCATGTGTTGTGTAGCTCTAGAAGAAAACATGCACTAAAGTATCAATCGGAGCTCTGCCCGAGTCAGTGTTAAGTGGGGCTTCGGCAAGATTGTTTGCTACTGGGCGTTTGTTGACTTTGCAAAAAACTCAGAAGCTGTATCTATAGCGTCTCGGGAAGATGTATGTTGTTGGGGTCTTCTTAACAAATGTACACATCTGTCTGCGTGGAAGACAAACCTCAAGTTTCTTCAAAATAACGCCTCCAACACTAGAGCAGTATATTGGACTCGAATAAATCATGCACTTCCAATTTTATTTAGAAATCTTTTCAATTAGCTGAACATTTGAGAGGACATCATTGCTAGCATTTTGTGGGTTTTCTAACGGTCCTGTTGCAGCCGCTGCTCTTCTAGAGCAAGCCGTCTGCTCTATAGGCGAAGTTGCTGTTCGGGCATCAAGTCTCTGCTTCCTTGAGATGATGTCGTTGCATTTAAGAATCCTATCAAGCATCCGCACTCAAGCGCTTCGTTATTTTGGTTGAGGGTGGTGTTTGAAAGTCCGTATCCGAGTCGCGGGGTCGAGCACGCCGCACGTCCTCATGACACTACGAACGATTTCAGCTGATGCAGCTTCACGGCGCTCAGCTTCGCGCTTCTCCTTGTCACTCTTGTCTGCCTTGTGTTGCGCATATCCATCGAACTAGAATAGAATAATAGATTAGTGAAGTGTAGTAAGTGGAGCAAGCGTTGAACATCTTACCAGAGCAACGCTGTCAGTAAGTAGTTGCTCTCTTTCCTCGCAGTCTTTAACTGTGCCTGAGGCTCTCAACGATTCCAACTCCTCGTGCTTGAATACATCAACAAGAGTAGTGAATCGCCGCCGGCATGCTCTACCGTCGTCCGTGCACGTCGGAAGAGCAGCCTTCAACCCAGTAGCAACGCTGGCCCACGCAAATGGTGTCTCCCTGTTTCCTAGAACCCTAAACATGTGCTTATGGGCCTCTTTTAGCAGGATGACGTAGCTGGAGAGGAGGAAGCAGAAATACTTATTTCGCCTCCGCTGATTGTTGCCCTGGACGGCGTTGGCGGTATCATCTATTGCGTCCTCTACTGTGGTGCTGCTCTCTTCTGCGTCGTTCGTCGCTTCTTTGTGCAGAGCGCTTCTCTCTTCGACGCTTCTTGGCCAGTCGTTGCTTGTAACCCGTAGGAGGGCTCTGAAGTAAATTGCATTCGCCAGCCAGGCCAGTGCGACCATTACTCCTAATTGCTCGCGTCTCACTGGACCATCTCACTGGCCCGTAACAGCTGTACAACATCTCCATTGCCAAAATTTCACAGCGCTGCATCAGGCTCGCCCATGCCATCGAATGTATCATCACCCAAAAGTGCTCTATAATATGGACCAGACGGCTGTGTACTGCGACGTGGGCGCCAAGACGACGAAGGAACTTGTTAGAGTATCAGATGTTGCGGCAAATGGTGGGGGAAAGAGGAGCTACTTGTTGCACGGCAGCATTGCTCGCGTGTGCGGACGGCCACATGCTGCCGCCACATTTTGTGCTGGCGGATGAGCCCGGTAAAAAGTGCATGGAAAGTACAACGGTACTGTGAGCCGTGTGTGGCGGCATTTTCAGTGCAGCAGAAAACATTTTTAAAGAGTTATGTTGGAGTGGACCGAGCACGTGAGTTAATTCGAGGTAAGCGGGTCAAGCGTTCTTATCCTGGATTGTCTCAAAGTTCAAAGTGCTACGCGGTGCGGCAATGGCTTCCTGAGATGGGCACATACACAATTTACGTTCCTGCTACATATTTAATGGATCGAGTTAGACCAAAAATATTGACCAAAACCAAGTAAATAGAAAAACCTCACAATGTGTTTTACAGGACGAGCGCTTTCCGCGCCAATGGCACCCGCCCCTCACAACGGCAGATCCCGCCATGCCGCGAAGGCCAAAGAACAAGAATAAAGAGGAACACAAGGTACCCCCCCGCCTCTCCTTGCTTGCTCCAACTGTTTCTAAAACGTATTTACAGGGCGCGCTGGCAGCGCTGTCCGCGGTGGAGGCTGCCGCTTTTCCCGAGTCGGCCGTGCCACTATTTATAGATGGAGGAACAGCGAGACTAAGCTGAAGGATGCTGCGAATAAAGCCCCTAATAAGTATTTTGCTCCTCCGAGTCTACCAAGACTCACTACCCAGAGCTCGGAATACGGTACGAAGTTGCAACATTATTGATTTTATATTTTGTCGTGCTCACAATATTTTTCTATAGTTTACTTGATTGGATTAAGCTCATGCGCCTGACGAAGGGCCTCTGCATCACAATGGAGTGTGTCATGCTGATGATCGGAAAGTATGACAAAGGAATTCTCAGCATCTAGATCGCATTGCGCGCTGCTGTCATGGACCGTTCGCTTCTTGAAGCGGAACAAGCTCGTTGTTCGCCGCATTCCTCACAAAGGAACGAAACGCCGAACGGATATGCAGGTTGATGTTTTTATTTTGTATTGATTATTGTTTTTAATTTGTATCGATTATTTTAACGAATTGGAATATTGCAATTTAGGCAATTGCGGATGCTTTTCATGGTTGCGTTTTCACGCACCATGAACGTTGCAGTTGAGGATGACGGATTTTTTCCGCAGTCGTACACCCAGGCCGACCGGTACGGTGGTCTCTACAACATGGACCAAACCGGCGTTTGCATCGACAATCCCGGCCGTCTGACTATTGATGTCCGCGGCGCCAAGCACGTGGACGTAGTTCAGGAGCGATGGGCGATAATGGCGCTCGTTGCAGCGTGTTTCTCTGCGCTTCTGCGTTAGGAGAAAATCTACCAGCTTTTGTTATGTTTTCGGGTGTCCCTGGGGCCGATATATACAAGGAGGTGTCTAACCCCAACTGGCACCAAGATGTTGTGCACACCACCAAGCGCAAGGTGTCGTGCGATCACGCCACAATGATGAAGTGGATTGAAGAGGTTTGTATTGTATTGCAGTTATTGATGAAATAAATTGACAATTATTGTTTACCAAAATATTGCGTGCTTGTGCTAACAGATATGGACACCAGCTGTGCATGGGTGCCGTATGATGATGCTGGACAGCTTGCGCGTACACAAGATGGCAAATGTTAAGCAGCACTTGGAGGAGACGTGTGGTACGAAGGTGATGTACATTCATTCCTCCAGGGAACACGGGACTCCGTCAGCCGATGGACGTGAGTGTGGTGCATTCATTCAAGACTAAGATTCAGTACGTACAGACTGACATATTGAGCGGACAATATAGCTTACTTACCGTGTGCTGCCACATGGATCTGTGTCGCGACTGGCATTTGGAACATGAGTTTTCGCGAAACGCAAATGAGAGTCATTTGCCACTCTCCCAAATTATTGCTAAGGCTTGGGAAACGGTGGACTGCAAAGGCATTGTTAGTACTGATGTCATGTTCATGCGCGAAATGCGCCAAAAATAACCGTGCATTCACGCGTACAGCCCGAATGCATGCACATGCACTCAAGACTAAAATAGGTTTCTAATAAATTACGGCGTCTCGCCGGCTGATGAAAGCCAAACATGCACTTAGACTAAACTAGCCCCATCAGGAAGGTGCCACATGCAGTTAGCCGGCTGCCGTCAGTTAGCGTTTGCATCGGTGACTAACCGTTTGCTTGTTGGTTGGTTAAATTACCGCCCATTTCTCCACGACTTCAAAGGGTACATGTCGCCCCAGTGTTGTGTCGCAACTGGTAATTTAAGTCCGCGTTTACTGTCAACGTCGTACATATCCTGATTCTTCGAGATGCGAGCATTTGTCGCGGTATGACTGCGAATAAACTTGGCTACTTCGTGCGCTTTTTTCAAAACTGCTTGCAACTCGGGGATCTCCAGCACACTCTTCATGAGTAAACTGAGTGTGTGGGCAGCGCAACCGTTTGGCCACCAATCCTAGTCGCGTTTCCTGAAGTAGAGCCCACGCGCTCTTCATATTTGCTGCGTTGTCGGTTATGATGGAGCACACAGTGTTCTTGCCGAGAACATCTGCAATCTCGTCAATTACTTCTCCAATCATGTTTGCCATGTAGGGACCAGTCTTTATATCCTCGCCTGTATCTCGACTGACACAATCCCCACATAGTGATGACCAAGTAACTCTTACACCACTTCCTCCCTTTCAATGTTGTAGGCCCTGTCTAGAAGAGGTCCTGCCAGGCCTTGTCGGTGTCGTAGGTCCATCGTCGGGCAGTACTGACTCAGCAACGGACGTACTTCTGAGGATCATTAGTGTGAAATGCCCACCCAACCCTATAATATGTAGTTGCGATCTGCATCTTAAAACGATCCATCTCAGTCGCGTCAATGTCGCTTACTCCTCGAGGAGACTCTGCACTCGAAACAAATTGGTTGTTTGGTGTCGGTCGGGCAAACTCACGAGCTTTAAGACGCTTGGCCGGATCTTCTTTTGTCTTGTACTCCAGCTTAATATTAGGAGGAACTGCTCTGCAAATATCTATGATGTGCCGCGTCAGGGCTCGCGATGACTGGACGTTGTACATGGGTTCTTGGCAGTGTCTGCAGTTCACGTTGGGGTACTGCTCGTCCTCCGATTCCTTCACGATGGTGTACTCTCGCCATATTGGAGCGGTTAAGAGCACTTTGTACCGTGTATGCTGTTGCCAAAAATGCAACATAAAACATACTGCGAACTTACCGGACGGAGTTTTTATCGCTAACTCCCTTTCTCAGGTGCAATTCGCAAAATGTATATCGCCAAAACGACTAGATGGTAGCCACCTTGCACAGCACATTGCACCCTGAAAACCAGCGTTTACAAGACCCGAAAAGCAACTTTTGCGATAGGCAAAGGAAACAACAGTGTCAGAAGGAAGCGAGGAACCCTTAAGTTGGAAGCGGGAAAGGAAGCCGCAGTGGCATGCTCAAGTCGCTCATGGATAGCTGGACGCCATCGAACGAAGAAGCAGAGGAAGAGCAGGAGTCCATAGCCCGTACCACACAGCGAATCCGTTCAGGCTTGCTGCCTCGTAGGTTGATGACGTCGATGTCTCAAACCCTCAATGACGATGCTTCTGTCGACCATTCACGACGAGTGCCAAGGCCAGAGGAACGCATGCCCCCTACAGACGAGGAACAGTCGAGTGTGGAGGAAATATCCGAGTGCGAAAGCGATTTTCCACGCGCGATGAGCATCCAAAACTGAGGCGTATTCTTGTCACGGAGAATCTGGTCGTTTCCCTTTACTGTAGCGCTGTCACTATTGCTATGAGCGGGGGAATCGCCGAAGCAGGTAGCGCATAACGCGCGCCGCGAGCTGCTCTCGTTGATCAGGAAGCCCGTTCACGTCGATGTCATGGACATTCAGGTCTCGCATCCCCAATGTGTTCGTTCCGCTGACTTAAATTTTGGTGCGAAAGTTTTGAATATTAGTTTTAAGCTACAACATGCCGAGTACGATCTGCTCTTAACTCATTTACGGCTTTGTCGTATGTACCCGAACGAACTTGCATCGGGCTAAAAATGGCGATAAGTTCGCTGCAAAGTGGCTGCAGCATTCAGACTACCAAGTGCTCTTAACGGCTCTATTGACGCAGTTTTTCTGCGCTTTGTCATGCTTGTGCGTTGCGCAGCGGAGCGTGACACGAAGCTAGAAGTTAGTCGTAGCCTATGCGCGTAGTGCGCGGCGTGCACGCACACGATAATATAAATGGCGGGAACCTGCAGCTTGCGCGCCGATTTGAATTTAAACCAGTGAAGGTGGTACGTGTGATATATTATCTACGGTACTACTCAGTGGTCGTAAAATACATGCCTCACGTTGCTCTTTTATGGCACTCCTTCGCGCCATGCTCAACGTGCATGCATTTATCAACAGCAATCGTTAGTGGCTATCGAGAGGCAAACCATATTCCTGTGGGTCCTCGTGATGAGAGCGGTAGGTTCCGTACGTACTTGCTCATTAGTGGCAGAGGTTGATATGAGTTCTAGAAGGGGTGTCGCCCCTATGACTTTGATGTCTCACAAGCCGTATGTCTCACTCGATCCGACAAATACGGTAAGTGTACATCCGTGGCACAGCCACTTGACGTCGGTGTTATGGCTCTGTTTAAGACCAGCATTAGAGCTCGCTACACCAACCAACCCATGGGCGTCAGTATGACATGCTTCCGCGTTAATGCACGCGCTGCGAACAATCACGCCAGATAGACCCGGAACTCATTCGTGAGGGGGCCATTCGCCCTGGAGGGAGAGCTTCCTTATCCCGTTGTGGTCTGCGCCACTGAAGTAGTTGTGTGTACCACATTGTTCTAAAACAAGATGGGCAAAAGAGAGAGTGCAATTTAAATGGCCAGTCCTTAATGCTTGGAACAAGTGCACTGCCAAATTTTTGCGAATACCAAATCTATCCAACTTTTGCGGTACCGTATTCGGGGTTCTTATTTGGTGTTCTCCATAGATCAGGGCGGTGCTAAAACACTAGCATCACAATTCCCTAAAACAAGGGGTTTCATTAGGAATGTGAATTCCTAAATAGACTAACTATTCAATATCTAAAAAATTTTTTTAGGTTTCAGTGATTGTTTGGTTGCAAATGACGGTTTTAGTCGTGTGTTCAACACAAGTCAATGTAAAGCACATATACCTAAGGGGTATTTAGGCACTAATTATAAAAGCTAGGAAGCCTAAACTGCATATTATGTCTAATTAGACCTATTTAGTATATTTAGGCGCCTAATTTGCAATTCTAGGTTTCATCCACCAGCAATCTGTCGCCACCTTGACAGTCGTCCATCGCCTCATCCGCCGGCCCTGAGTCGGCCAAGCAGCCATGGTGGTGTCCGCCATCTCTAAGTCACCCAAGCAGCTGTGACGGCGTCTGCCAGCACCGAGTCGCCTGAGTAGACCGTGGCAGTGTCCTCCAGCACCGAAATGTCCGTCGCCACGTCTGAGGAGTCTGTTGCGCACCCCATACGTCAGACTTCTCGGAGCACGACAGCGACAATGGAGCTCTCTCTTCCACGCGAGATCCGCTGCTCGCTAACGATTTAGAAAGATAAACCCTTATCAGAGACAAAAGTCGCAGAGACAAAGGACGTATGATTCAGTTGTTAGTGATGAATATGCCGTTGTGCGAGCAAAACTTGGCTGTCTGTTCGTGACTCTAATCCAGAACCCACTCAATACGGATACCATAATTTACGTGAATCCTAGCATCAACGCATCTCAAAAACCATTCCGGCCTTTTGCTCAAACCGACCGAGATCTGACCCAGCAAATAAAGCACATCTGGCGTCGAGCTTGTTTACGGAAGAACGGTCACCTAAACTTCGCAATGGAGTTGTTGTTTTACATTAAAAAGCCGGCGCCGGTGAAAACTATTCGACGTGCCACGCAAAATCGAATCCAAGAACAGCTTCCCCGTGTGACGGAATGTTTGCAGACTGCGAGGAGAGCCTGCTGGACCAGCAACTGCACTATACGTGGCGACGACTCAGGCTCGGCTTCCGCCTGACACTGTCTACAAGTACAACATTTCGTCAGCTCCAATTTATTGACGGACAGCAACGAATGTTTGACGAAAATACTGTGCTATGGAGAGACACAACGACGAGTACCCTATCATCCGCATCGTGTTGCACAACGTGGAGTTACCAATCCGCGTCGGTATTCGAGACCTACGACATATTTTAGTGCTTCCTTTATCCACCTTTACAATCGCCGGTGCAACAACCCTTTGGTTCACTACTTTTAGAAGGCGTATACATTGAAGACGAGGAACACAGAAGAAGATCTATTTGATGTTTAACGCTTGATTACTGTCTATATATGGAGGGATTAATACACTCCTGGCCAAATTAAACCGGACACCCCTAGTTTTGGTCGTAGCTCGGCCGATACTGGGAATCTGGCGCTGCGCTTTAGATATAGGGTTTATGTTGCAAGGGAAACTAGGTGTTTGTGTTAACGTTGCGGTTTTTGCGGTCTGCGGGGTAGCTTCCATACAATAAACCCGATCGACCCAGTGGTCCAAACTTCCGTCCACCTTGGGCCATAGTGAAATCTTTTAGATAAAAATATTGATTGTATCGTGGGCCCTCGGTGACCAACCATGGAGATCAGTGAACTGCAGTAGCTCAGACCGCAAAAACCGAGTCGTTAGCACCAACACCTAGATTCTATTTGTTATAGAAACCCTATATCTAAAGCGCAGCGCCAGATTCCCAGTATCGGCCGAGCTACGACCAAAACTAGGGGTAGCCGGTTTAATTTGGATAGGAATGTACCTACGTCGTCATGCGCCTTCGTACACATTTCCATGACAGTCAAAGGATTATCTCTAAACGCCATCTTTGTGTTCTTCTACCCATCATTTAGGTAGAGAAAGCTGAACCCCCATTGGGTTGAGGACCGGTGAATACAGCGGCAGGAAGAAGATAAGTCCTTCGGTTTCATGAATTAAATCTTAGATGTCTATATGCATGTTCATCCACGCGTTCTCGAGAATTAGAATTGAGCGGGGTAAAGGCCACGGATTAAGGAAGGGTAGGATCTTAGTGCGAAGTATTTGTATTTGTATTTGTTGCGGTTATGACTACGCCCGAGGCGCGCTACGCTGCATCCTCGCCTACAGAATCGGGGCGATCTTAGTGCGAAGTACTTCATGCAAAGCGGCTCTAGTAGACGTGCCTTCAACGTGGCCCCACATAAAAGCCACTGTCATATCAGTTGCAGCAAGCAACGACACGCGTTTTGTGCCGTGACAATGGCAGTGACACGACCGCAGGTTGTCCTTGACGTGACCAAGCACGGTGGCACATCATGGATCTTCCATCCCTTGAAGTTTCGTCAGCAAACACAAGCTGCTCAGAAAATGAATAAAACGGCAAAAGTCGAGCGTGATACTGCTGTCTTTCAGCGGAACACTTTCTCGAGTACGCCTAGTTAGCTATGTTTGTTATAAATCAAGATCAAACCGCCAGACGTGGCAAACAGTAGCGTCGGAGACGTTTGACAGGTCAGGGAATCGATCTATGATCGCCTCCTTAACTTCTCAATGTATTAACAGGGGTACACGTATTCTTCGATAAAGTCGTTCACCGCGCGCGGCCATTGAAATGTACCCTGCACTGATAGTTTTCTACTGATATTGCCAGTTGTTTGAAATTGGTGTAGTCATCTACCCAGTGTGCGTGCTCAATTCCAAGCACGTTTGCCACGGTTTGTATAGGAACGCTGTCGTCGAACAGCAATACGATAGTTATTCGCTTAAGGTCGTCCGAGTAAGTCATAGTAGCGAGAAAAATCCGAATGGTTCGACGAGTTGAGGTATCCGGGCTTTTCCGGCTAATGTGGCCTCTTGTCTGACGATTAATCTGACCCTTATCCTCGGACTCCAGGCTATAAAGCTGAGGTAGGGTCAAGTCCTCCGCTTCTTATTCACGTCGCTTCAGCCAAAACATCAGGAAGGCACAATAATTTGGCCGGAATTCACAATAGGGGGTTCAGCTGTCTAGAACATCGACGAGAAAAATCACTCAAGAAGTCGGCTTCACTTCTGATTTGAGAGCTGTTTCTCTTGTGGTCAAAACTGTATGGCCTACGCTTCAACTTCGACGTCTGGTGGGTGTTCTGCCAGGGAAAACATGTGCGTTTTCGAGGTACTGCAGCTAATCGCTCTCGGTGCCCTGTACAGGCTTCGATGCCGGATTTGCTAATTGCTGTTTGGTGTCATGTACAGACTGCGATACCGGAGTCACAACGGGCGAAGCTGCTAAGATCACTGTTCAGCGCGATCTTCAGCAAAGTGCTCCTCGGTGAGCTCGCAACATTATATCCTAAGCAAAATGAATTGGCTGAAGCTTATGATCCGTACGTATTGCGGGGTGAAGCTGGATCTCAACTTGGGATCGTGGTCGAATGTTGAGCGCTCTAAGGTACACGGCTATAATGTCTTCGAGTTGCATGATGAAGAGTTCGTGAAGCCGCTTTAGGTGACGAAATCAGCGTTCGATTTCGTGTGGCAGCTCATAAGAGGTGATGTGCGCTTTGCGAAGAGAGCTATCAAACCGCAAAGAGATGCTGTATTGTAGCTTGTGTTTGCGCTAGGGTAGTTTGGGGCTTTTGGAAACGACAATTCTATTGGAAAGTTGTTTGCCACTACGACAGGAACAGTGACAACTTACGTCCACCGCGTGCGCCAGTTGAAGGTGTGAACAAACTTGGTCGTCTCGCCTGTCTAATGCATATGGGTGCTTGCTGCTTTCTGTTTCTTTGCCGTAGTCGTCTTCGCCGAAGTTCGCTACTGATGTCCTTCGAGACCTTAGATCATTTGGCTTCTTCGACCCTGACTTCGCACGCAGCTTGAGCAGTAGATCAAATGCTCGATATGGAATAAGTGAATGTTGCAAAGTGAGAAGAAGCCCAAGATTTTGGGCGTGTGGGCGAAGTTTGTTTAACAAAAGCGCACGACAATGCCTTTTCACAGTCGTGGTAGCTGGCCGGACAAACCAACCAAGAAATCCGTCATCGGACACGGATTTCACGGCTGATTTCTCGAATTTCGTTTTGCGTAAGAAGTTTCAGGAGATATCAACAACAAAAACAGATAACAGAAACACCCTAATATGACAGTTTGACGACAGTGTAAACCAGGCCCTTAGAGCATCTCCAGCCGGGGCGGCTACAATAAAACTAGACAAAACTAACCCGATACGACAGACGACAACGGCACGACGGAACTAAGACCTGGTGTCACTCCACCGGTACTAAATGTACAAGCGAACGTAAAATTCATCCAGTGAATGGAGATTCGCAGCACCGCGCCGGGCATCTTTTGACAGTTTGGTGACGATGGTGACGAAGTTGGCCGCTGTGTTAACTATCCGCTCCGATGCAACTGGAAAGTTCGGGCTGTCGGCTGTACTGAAATGTACTGCAGTCATTCGACAGTTGGCATACGGCATGCCTGCCGATGCAGTTGATGGGTATGTAGTGATAGGTAAAGGTAGAGCTATCGAGAGCTTGATGATATTCTGTTCGGCTGTTATCACTGTGATCGGGGACGAGTACCTGCAGGCATCAACTGAAGAGTGCCTCAAATGGCTGCTAGCGATGCATAGAGAGCGTGGTTTTGTCGACATGGTCGGTTGCTTGGATTGCACGCTTTGGGCACTGAAAACTGTGCAACGGCATGGGCAGGGCCGTACACTGGCAAAAGAAGAAGCTTACAATAATTGTAGCCATTATTGTTCTAGAGGCTATGAGTTCTCATGATTTGTGGTACTGACATGCTTTCTTTGGCATGCTTGGTTCCCACAACGCCATTTTCGGCTTAGATCGATCTTATCTCTTCACTAGTCTCACCAGCATGATATCGCCTCCGTGTAACTCCGCCATTAACGAGAGGCGGGCTACTATTTGGTGGACTGTCAGCATAAGATTTTGCCTGTCACTAACGAATTTGCTGTGGACTTACGACTATACCTTTCGCTCTACGTTCTTGTAGGAATTTATCTAAGTTGGGCAACTTTAGTGAAGATGATTGCAGTTCCAAAAGATAACAAGGAGAAAAACAAATTCAAAAAAGCAAGAAGCAGAACGGAAAGACGTGGAACGCGGGTTCGAGGTCTTGCAATTGTGAAAGGGCCTGCGCGGTTTTGAAGTCGCGCTGATCTGCCAACGATTATAACAGCGTGCGTTATTCTTCATAGTATGATAGTTGAAGACGAGCGCAGAGAGGGCTTCCCAGCAACTATAAAAGTGCATCACCTGTTCGTATCTCTCGTGGCGAAGTAGGAAATACGCCTTTGCTAGTTTTTTCGATCAGTTCAAAGTAATTCGCACCACCAGAAGCATGTGCAGCTGTAAAACGATGTGATGGAGCGCTTATGGCTAAGAGAATGTAACAACTCGGATTAAGTATTCGAGTATTCTCGAGCTTGGCTAATTTAACAAGCTGCTCGTCCGTCTCCATCTAGTTCTGGAGGTCTGCTAAAAGTTGCTTTTGTTGACTTCATAGTAGCGGTGCTGCGTTGCACTCATCCCGTCCAGTTGCTGCGCCATTATCTGCTCGCTTCCCTTCCTTCAAAAGACGGTTATGGTCTTAGTTTCGCGCACCTGTTTTGCCACTAGATCAACTAGGCTAATCTCCGTCTCCAGTGACTTTTCCCACTGGTGTGATAGTCTATTAAAAACGTGCGACTTTGGTGGGAATCGTACTTAATCGAGAGGGCAAGCTCCTTGATTACCCAATAGACGCGGGAAATTGTTCTGACAGATTAACGAAATGTCTTGCTTAAACTATTGCATGAGGATTGCAACAGTTTATCTGTAACAAGCCCTTTCAGTGGTAGACGCTACGAACTCACTCAAAAGGCTGCATTGGTGCACAAAACAGTGACAATGTATCCGCCACATGGAAAATCTGACAAGCGCAATTGGCCGGATAAGGATGTGCCATGATCGGTAAGCTTTTCTGTTTTGATCTCCTTTACAAACCAATCGGATATCTCCAAGACGGCCGCGCCGTTTTACTGGCAGTGCGCGCAAGGTGAGGTGCGCGCTCACCAAATTTTCGACCAGTTCCAGACTTAGAGAGAAGTAGTAGGATGAAACTGGTCGAAAATCTGGTGAGCACGAAGGAGGTGGTGCTACCTCAGGTCGGGTTCCTTCAAGGCATCATGGTGAGTGCTACTTTGGTTAGCTCCTACTCATCGTCTCCCTCGTCACTAAGCTCCGACCGCTTGCGCTTCCTTAGTCGAATCCGCTTCCTTAGATGCCCAGGAGTGGCAGCTCCACTCCTCACGCGCCATGCCAGATTTGGCTACATGTCAACGTGTTATCAACTTCTGTACGCCGAACCGTGCTGTACAGGGGAACGTAGCCACCAAGAGCCTCGCTGCATTCACGGCAGTAGAAGCGGCTTTCGAAGCTTTTCACCTTGGGGGCTCACCGCGGAGCAGACCTTGCACAGAAATTGCCGGCTTTTAAACTCTTTCCTTTGTGCCTGCCCGATTTGGAAACTGCAGTACAGCCGGACCAACACGTCTTGTGACGGATGAGTAGTTGAAGCATCCGCGTTCGTGACCGTGGGCACAATGTTACCGTCGCACCAAGAAGCAGCCAGCATTTTATGATCAGACGACACAGCGTACCGCTGGTCCCCCGAGTTGCTTCTTTCTTCTCAAGAACGTTATGTCTTGGAAATGTTTATTCTTACCACGAACAGTGCCACTCGCATATATACCCTTTAGTCGGAAGTTCAGTGGTGCTACGCAGCACGTGATAACGATTTCCCGTTGGCACTCGCGAGATCTTCTGCGTGACGGCTCGAACGGAAGAAACTGCAAGTAGCTCCACGTGAAGCTGCCGCAGGTACTCCGGGTGCGTGGGAACACGCTCATCTTGTGAATAATAAAGCCATTGACGATAGCCATATCAACGAACGCGAGAAACAGTTGTCGATAGTATTTCTTGAACGCCACGCAACGCTGGATTGAATATCGCTGAAGGCGGATCTGGTTGTGTGTGTCAACTCCGCCCATGCAGGAATGGTAGTTAGCAACCCATTGCGGGCACAGAACCTGCGTGATAGTTCCCGCCTTCTTATCCTTCCTCGATACGTGAGTCAGCGCTATGGAGCATCCTGTTGATATCATGTGGACGGGGCTTGAATCCATCCAAGCCGTGGCAACAAGGGCTGGATGCTTTCTGCACTGAGCAATCCTATAAGTCCCCTCGGCATAAACTGTAACATTTTCTTCCGATTTAACGTCAGAGCGGATGGCCAACCAAGTCGATCAGCACGCTGAGTGCCGACGTAGTAAAAGTCTATGGCCAGTAGCGCGAGTACCTGCGCAGGAGAGCTGTAGAAGTTATCCGTCACGATGAGCCGCTGCCTCGCCTGTCGATCAAATGCTTGTGCCATGTTGCGGATGACAACCCTCTGTGCGGGCCCGAGTTTCTTCTTCTTGTCTGGTTCGGCACCAAGATAAACTTCAACTCTATAATATACAGAATAACAAAACAACCATAGTTAATAACGCTAACCCGCAGCTATACAGAACTAGGCAGACCGCAACGTTCTTATTCTATCAACGCAGAAGTGAAAGCTCACCTTGCACAGTACCCCGTTTCGGCACAGCATGTCATGTAGCACTTGGTTCCATAATTATGCGGTTTATCCTTGATGTACACGCGCATCGGGTTGTACTGACTCCGATTAGGAATAGCACCTTCGTCGAAGCTAACCACGGAACCTAGCCGATATCCTCGTCGAAAGGTATTCTCTATCACTAGTAAAACTGGCCAGATTTATAATGCCTTGTTAGTCGTCTGGCCTCGTTGCTTGTGAAGTGAAGAAATCTTGTTATCATCCTGAACCTGTCGCGTTTCAGTACCTTCCAAAGGTACCCCGCGGCACAGCTCCATCTACGCCAACAGTCCAATGCTTTTCCAGACCATCAGTGTGACCACACAACGTCCGAGCCGCAAACAGTCCAATCACGTGCAAAATTTCGTGCTCCTTGATCGGTTTCTGCCTTTCTAGTCGGTCAATGATCTCCTCCAGCTCATCAACAGATTTTGGAGTCCATAGCCGGAGCAGCAAGCTGTAATTACCTGGTTTTGCGTGCGATTACGGGAATTCACTGGATCCGGTAGTTTTCAGACTCCGTCGCAACTTTCTTCCAAAGCGTCTTGGGCAAGAACTAGAAATTTTTTCAATCGGTGAATCTGCTAATGCTGCCGCAGATTTCGTTGGTCCCCATCTTCCACCGTACAAAGTAGCTCCGTCCAGCTTTACATCAGCTATATTCAGAATATCACAGAAAAAGTTAGTACATAAAAACGCTTATTCTGTATGCGGCAGACTTACCGCAATGCTCTTGATCATAAATATCCCAGTCGAGCCCTCGCATTTCGATATCGTTTTGCTGAAATTGTTCACTTCCGTCTTCAAAGTCGGAATCAGGTTCAACATCATCAACGTATTGATCAAGATCGGGATCAAATTCATATAAAGCGGAGTCTCCATCCTCCGACTCATCACTAAGCGAGAAGGATTCGTTGCCAAAGTTGACCTCGTCGTCCTCGACAGGGAGAAAAAGACGTTCTGCACGCATTGCATCCATAAAGTCGTCACGATCAAATTCAGTCAAAGCGTCTGGTCTCCTTCACTCTTGGCCTTCTCACTGAAGTCACTCATGTCATCATTACCATCTGGTGAGGCAATCTCATGTTGTTCTATATCCATCGGAATGGCACCGCCGGACGCAGCACCTTGTTCTGTATCCATCGTAACACTGCCTCTCGCGCCTTGCTCCGTATCCACCGTGGCACCACCAGACGCAGCACCTTGCTCCGTATCCACCGTAACACTGCCGCCAGACGCAGCACCTTCCTCCGTATCCACCGGAAGGGCACCACCAGACGCAGCACCTTGTTGTGTACTTTCCCCACTGTCACTTCCGGGGAGCACCTGCGATGTTGCTGCGTCGATGCGTTCACCGCTGGTTTGACCGTTGGTGGGCGGCCAGCAGATGCTGTTCAATCAAAGAGGATAGTCGCTACCAAGCCGGAACGACAGGCGTAAACCGATAGGCTTTCGGACCCTATCAGCAAAAACGCATTTAGCATAGCAGACATCAATATCAAAAACGCCACCCAGATTACCGATAAAATAGTCCACATCGGCACGATCCTTACGAAGCCGGCCCTTTACGCCAGGCTTCACGTAGGTATAACCGACGTTCAGCCCTGTAGGCGGCCTTGCCTTCCAGCTGTCCTTCAGCAATCCACTCCACAGCTTCTTGAAATCTCGGGGATCCACGTACTCCATCGCGTCCATCGCTTTCAGAAATGAGTGGCAGATGGAGGAAAGGAGGGCGGGGGGCAAAAATGGTTTGGAATCGCATTATCAAACCTCTTCGCAGCTTATACTGTATTGTCTATGGATGCCGGAAAATGCCACCTCACCAGCACTGATCCTCAAGGCTAAAATGCCCAACCCCTTCCCACACAAAATTGCATATGCGAAAAAAGTTTCATTACCCGCCCCGTGTATAAGCTTCCGGCACATTTCCACCTGTCATTTTCGTTAATCTCTTGAATACAGAATCTCGCGTTAATTGGGTAAAACCTCCAATTCGGTTTCACTCATGCCAGGCAAGACATCAGTAAAAAAATTCCAACTCGTGGTGCAGACATCTTTACGGCCCACACGCTGACGATTGCGGATCTCCGCTTCGCTCTGGTTGCAAATCGTCTCAATACGGAATATTCCAGTTTCGAGTTTCGCACCTGCTGCTTCTTTGCCGATTTTCTACCATTCCGGATAATCGCTGTCAGTAGTCGGTCTAGTTGTAGTATTGTCGGGAGCCCCATCTGAAATCACCACACCGCTTGTTGTGGCCGTTTTTGGCGGACAAGGCCTTGGACCACTTTGGCGAGTGCCGAAAAAACGACCATACCGCTTGACTCTTAACGAAGCGCTGTCTAAAAACAATAGAGTGCATGCGCGTCTAAGTTATTGTCATCCACAGTCATCCACACTCTTTTCACTTTCATTACGAGCTCAAAGGGCTCATCAACGAGACTTCTAGACCAAACTAGAGACTTATCGCGCGACGCTATCCCTCCCTGTCCACGAGAGCTCGCTATAACTACTCTCACCGATGGAAGGAGAGCGGCCTGTACTCCCTCCGAGGCCTTCGTGGTGGTCAAAGGCTGACGCTGCTCGGTGAAAGCAGTATCCGGAGACGAGCATCTCGCGTTGGACCAGAAGCTCGGGTGCTACCTTTTCGCCGTCCTCCTCGAAGAACCTCTAGTCAAACCCGTCGATTGTGTGCTCACCTTTCATGTTCTCACTTGAGGAAAAGCCTTGTGAGGACAGCACAAGAATGAAACCAGGTCTGACGGAGTCAGCTATGTACATGACGGAGACATCAACATGACGCCGTCATTGAAACCAGGTCCTATTCGATATCATTGGGCAAAAGTATCATGGACATGAACGAAGCATTGTTGCATGAGGACTGACTGCAGAGCGCTCAAGTGAGTGCATTTATGCGTCCTGTGTTCTCTTCCTCAGATAATGCTAAAGTGTCGCAAAGCCGTGTACCGTTGCATGGATCTTTACCTGTAGACCAAACATTATCACATGAGGCGGATGGCTAGTTGGTGTGTTCTAGGAGCTTCGTGAGAACGCCATTCTGTCGCTGAGCATCTACGTCAGCCTGCACGTCTTGCCACGTCAAAACAAAATACGGGCACAACATGAAGTTGTTGCCGATATTGCTGCCGATGAAGTGATGCAGGCACTCTCGCCGTGCAAGGAAGGCAAAGCTTCAGGCCTAGGTCGGCTGAGGAGCAGCTAGTGCTTCAGCCAATCTGGCCTGAAATTTTGCCTCCCTATAGGGATGAGTTGGTCGGCAAAGTCTCGATACTAGCTGCTACCCTACTCCCCAGCTAGTACCGAGACCAGGCCGACCAACTTACCCCAAACCACTCGCCCCAAACATAATGCTACTGCTCTCTACGTGCTATAAATCCGGTGTTTTCTAGGCTTCTTTCTTAAAAGCGGGTATATTTTATACCAAAGATCAGCGCTATCCGAGCGACTACCGCTCCCAGCACTGCTGAACACAGTTTACAAAGTATTCACATGGATATTTGCTACGACATCGCCATGCTCGTAGAGCAGATATATCTTAACCAAAGTGGCTTAAAATAGACAGACATCGCCATGCTCGGAGAGTAGATATATCCCAACCAAAGTGTCATAAAACGCTGGATATATTCGAAGCTGCACCGCTCACCCTCGCCCATTGGTCAACCTTGAGTGGCATAATTTTTTTATTTGTTACGGACGCCTGGCCATGGAGGACCCGTATCAAGCTGAATCGCTAGATCTGCTACTTCATTTCAGAAAGCGAACAGTTTTTTCTTTGAGGGAATATGGACTTGTCTTCTGGACATTTTTAACCTTCCACTTCCGAAACTACAATTCATACTGCTTTCTTTTGCATAATCAGTTAGTTACTCGGACATAATCAGGCGAAATGGGTACGGTAAGCGTACCCCAGGGTACATTTGATCGGGCTCAGGACTGCGTCAGCGAGCCCAAGGTAGGCCTGCGCGGAGCGAGTGAGCAGGGTATTGAGAATGTGTTGTTGGTAGTGGCAGACGTCAGCTTCATCGAGATGTTCATGCAGCGCGAGCCACCCTAAAGTAGCGCTTATCCTCTGTCTGCGCCCGCCGATCAGGCGGGTATGCTGCTCGCGAGCGAGCGTAGTCAGCTCTGCAACGAGTTGTTTTTCTAGACACCGCGCCTGGCCGAGTCGAGGATTTTGGGTAAGGAGGTGGGACAGGCCTCGCAGCGCCCCCCACACACACACACCGTCGAGCGAGAGTCTGATCGAGACGGGGAGGGGCGCCTCCTGTCTCAATGTCCGCAGACGTGTGCCAACGATCACGTGTCCGCCCTATAAGTCCTTGCACCACTTCGACTTGTAGATGGCTCCGTAGATGTACACCCGCAGTAACTAGGCCTGCGGTTTGCAGTCCATCTGCGTAGTGAGCGATCGAAGTTATGATTATTTTATGTGGGCTGCAGTGAGAATCAGCGACTGCATTCCTCCTGAAAGTTGAAGCAACATGGCTGTGGACGTGAACTCCAAGGAGCGAAGAAGTGAATGTATGATTGATCACATCAAAATTGATATATGGCTCTCGATTGCATTTTCGAGTTGGTAAATTTGCGTGTGAACCAGTTACTCACTCCTGGGTAGCAGACTGGTCACGACAACCTACTTAATAATTCGATTTCCTAACTTGATTGAGTTTGTTTCTGGTTTCAGTTGCGGTCTAGGCTTGTCACTCGTCTAATTAGTGCTACCAGTCAAAAATGCAGTATCGCACCGCATTTGGATTTTGATCTATTTCTTAGACGAAGTCAGCTAGTCAGTCCCAGGATCAACAAGTAACAAGTCGATCATGCAAAAGTGAGTGGTTACGCTATGAATTCTTGCAAAGTGACCAGTTCACAATGTACAGAAGCCAAGTTTAAAATCTTCACCCTTTTTACAGAAATATTCTTCTCAAAGTACCGCGGCAGCTAGGTTACCCTGAGAAGTTTGTTGTGGTGGTAGCATTGCTGCTTGAGACTACCTCTGCTTAATTCCTGGCGAATGGATATCATTCGGGGCGGGTAAATGCTACAAGTGCTATACGACGGTGCTGCCTTGAGCCTCACTGCTCTTAACGCTGATGTCTCGCGAAATTGACCTAATAATAGTACTGAAGGTACTGCTCTTCGACCGTCACGTTTGGAGCACGACAGCCACAATGAATTGGCTTGCTAGGAAAATCAAGTTATACGTCTGGCACGCTTGCGTTACCGTTGACGTAGTAGGAACTAGAGCGTGGCTGCGTACAAATCTAGCTGCCCTTTCCAGAACCCACGGAGAAATAGCTGTCACAGAAATCAGGGTGTAGCTCATGGACATGGCCTCCGTGACCGTCGCATGGGTAGTTATAATAACTCGCCCTGCGCACATTATCAGATATATCCTACTGCAGGCAACGCTGCAGCATATTAATCATGCGGTATGTCCGACACTAGCAGCTGTTGCACCTCCTGTCACGGGAATTCGCCGGCGCAACACAATGTGGTCAACAGGTAGATCGCTAGTCAAGACAACGAACTCCCAGGAAAGATAAGCATTCCAGCCCACCCTCCCTGAAAGTCTCCCTGGCTGCCTGTGCTGCATGATGATCTCACTTCAGAAGAGTAATAAGCGCACTGCTTGAGTGCAACACGACCGATCTGAAACTAACGTGCAAACTTTCGACTGATGTCGACAACCGTGGTCATCGCGTTACAAGCCTTGAAGCTGATCCGTACTCTGTGCTGCAGAGGCTTAACTTCTCTGTCGCTTTCGAAAGTGTTCCATTCACCCCAAGTAGCGAGCTATGCATGCGTCTATGCAGGTACTGGTCTATCCACAGACTGCTTCGAATTAGGTATTTCGGATTTGCTGCCTACTACATGCAAAATAGGCAAGATCGAAGTTTCCGAGTAGGCATTGGAAACAGTAGTGTATGGAAATCAATGCAAATCTTGGAATTAGGCATTGTATACTATATGAATAAAAACTAACAGGGTTAGTGGCATCGCTCTCTACCGCTCCTTTCTTCTCCACCGCGTCTGCTAAAGCCATTAACTCAGAGTACTGCTGCGCTTGCAGCCCACATTCCATTACTCAACCGGCCACGGCGGGGTCATTTCGTACACTTTAAGGTGCGAAAGTCGCATTCGATGGTGTGCATTCCTGGGAAAAAATTGGCAAACCCCATAGCCAACGCCGTCAGTAACGTGCACGTATCACAAATGCCTGCTTTCTTCCATGTATCTTCCTACATCAAGTACATCTGGTTGGCGATGTGCCTGTGGAATCGCTCTTCGTGTAGCACTCATGGATAAACCTTGTGCATTAAACCCACAGATCATTCGTAGCTGAGCTTTCAAACGGTGCTTGGAGCCGGGCAGCACAATCCACCAAAAGTGAACTGGAAGCTTCATCCACAACACCATGTTCGTTGGACGCGTCGGTGGTTCATCACGTGCGTCTTTACTTGCGTCGAGCTTATTGTTGAGATGGACTCGATTAGCGTTGCGATTGGTGATGTCACTACTCTTAACACACATTGCTGAGTCATTGTCGCGGTGACTTGATGGTGACTGTAGTCTTGCTCAACGTGCTCCGAGGGGTATTCCTCGGTATAATCTACGTATCCACGAGCGGTGGACCCAGTGCGCAGCAACAGAGACTCCGAGCGACATGGCTTGTAGCGTCCTTTGCCACATCCCTTCACAGTGCGAATGACTCTCGACGTCAAATTCATCGCTACATGAGGTGGTGCTCGTTTGCAGTGTGCTGGATGAGATGGCGCTTACTAGCAAAATAGAATTTGACAAAGTCTGAACCTGTACGTGGTCGTGGTGATGGACGGCTCAGCGTTACGTCCGCGACTGATAAACAGCTCAACCCGTAACTAATCGTAGAGACGTACGCTTCTGTGCATTGCTCAATTTGAAGAATTCGTGTTTGCGAACCTGACGCTCGTGACTAGCATTACACTGTTCGAGTATTTGTTATTGCTTTGTGGATTCACCCCTCGCACAGCAGCGCCTGAGCTGCATCTGCCAGCTACTCGGCTTGTCCAAGTCAATTGTATAGTTGTTTGTGGCATGTTGGGCAACGAAACTACTCCATGGTACGTTAGACACGCCAACCTGCTTCCTAGAGACGCGCAAGTCATAAGCAAGCTCCATCTCGGACTCTGCCAGCCAAACATTTGCAGTTCTCTTGATTGTATCCAGCGTTGTTGGGGCGGTACGAGCCCACATACTTGTCTCATCATCTTTGCAAATATTGTACTTAAGCATATATTATGTGTCGAAGTCATTAACATTTTTTGGTTGTAGATACGACTTGCAATATTAAACAACCGCACCGATTGCATAACATCTACAGGAATGTCGCTTGTTTTTTTACCTGCGAACTGCCAGCGCATGTATAAAACAACATGCCAGCGCATGTGTCTCGCAGGACCTGTAAATATGAATAATATTGTTTTACGATTGGAAAGCAGCACCCGTCAAAACTCGCCCACTGCCATGTTCTCAGGGCCGAGACAAGACTTGCGAATGCGTGCAAAGCAATTTTTTTGCTTTGCACGCCTTCGCAAGTCTTGACTCAAAAGCAGCAACCGTTAAATCGCACACAGCATAGCCCACCGCCCTGTTCCCAGGCTCACAACGAGCACAGTTCCACGACCTTGTTCTCGTTAGCGAAGTCTGCGTTCGATATCACTTTCATTTTGAACGGCTATGCCGAAGCAGCGAAAACCAAACCATCAGACGAAGCAAGCACTAACTGCAATGTCGTTCCTTCAGCAAATTGAACAAGCACGTCGTGCTGAAGAGGGTGAAGCAGCTGTAACCACTGTGGCTGTCATGCGTCAACGTGTTAGAAGTGAGAGACCTATTCGAGTGACAATGCGTTTGTACGACAAGGCACCATATTCTCGCGGCGTTCATCTGAGCATGGTGATGCGTGCAGCCCATCGGAATTCCAATTCAGTGTCACTGGCCTCGGCGCACTGTCCTATATGAGTCGAATGTAATGATTACTCCACGTCACCGTGAGGAGTGGAAATATTGATGACGCACGCTTTACGATCGGTAACATGCTATTGATTCACGGGTGGAAAGGTTGATCTATGGAACCGTATGCTGTGTGGTTCCTGCCACCGCGAAGACATCGACGTCGTAGCCGATCGTACAGATGACCCACAAGACCAGTCTTAAATTATCATTCACGACACCTAAGCGAACCGAAGGAAGCAGAAGACGTTTAAACAAAGAAAGATCTCCTATGAACACGGTCGGTCGTAGAATATCTTTTTCGATGCCCGAACGAGTCAGACCAAACAAAGCTCAAGTCGTCCGATGTAACTGCTGTAGCGTTTGGGGAATATGAAGAAGCATTTAGCAGGAAGGGCAAATTGATGTAACATGCAAAATGTCTGCTATAATTAATAGCGTCATGAAGAAACATTTAGCAAGAATGATACATTGATGTAACACGTAAAAATTCTGCTATAATTAATAGCGCCAACCTCACCTTTTTTAGATATGACTAAACTAGACAAAAATTACGGTGCGTTCTGTCATTTTTATTTTGACTGGTAACGAGAAGAATCATAATGATGCCAGCAAAGAGAAAACGTGAGGCCGGTTGTGAAGGACGTACTGACGCGAGAACGCATGAAAGTAGTGGATTGAAATCTTCACGGAGTTTGCCATCTTTGCTACCGAGAGTTTCAATTGAGGGGACAGCGGAGAGTGCGAAAGAACGCAACAGAAGAAACTCTCGTGAGATATATACTGATGTGTCTCAGTCTCAACGAAATGACATTAGAGCGACTCGTTGAGAAGCAAGACGTACCTGTGGGTGCTCACATGCAGTCATCGGTGCATATACGACCAATATCATTGGAGACTCAACGTCGAATATACGATGATTATGCCAATAAGTTATCGAATAGGAGTTCGGCAGGGCTGGTATTGACACGATGTGATTGATTTGAGTTTCTCTACTGAAACTCCCCGGCCATGATATCTCGGCTGTTATTGGCCCACCATACAGTTTTGTGGGAGGATCCCAGGGCGAAGGGCCATCCGGGAGCAATGTCCCAGATTGAAGATGCGCGAAGAAGCCACACAAGTACCAGACAAAATATTCCAAGTCCAAGTGTTCCAAGTGGCCGATGACCAGAAACAAGTTCCCTGAAACAAGTCATCAGGAACAACCCTACCAGGACAGAGGGTCACCCGAGATCTTTTCTAGGATCGCCTGAAAGGCCATGCAATCCAAGGATGTGCGAGATCGCTGAATGCGTGTGCACTGGGCACCCATAATGAAAAAAGTCAAAGTCAACGAAGTGAACGAAATTCAAGGAAACGCAAGGTAGCTGAGCCTCCGCGTCGGATCTCATACTGAAACCAAGTCAAAGTCAGCGAAGTGTTTTTGTGCCCACCAACAGATAGCAATGTTAATATTCAATCAGGGTCTGTTTTTCCCTCAAGCGCGTAAGTGGCCTGGACAAGTGTGCCTGACGAAAAGTAATCGCAGGACACCCGGGCTAACTGCTAGCTATCGAGGCACGCCGGCTAAGGATTAGCCGTCGTTGGGTTCCGCACTCTCGAGTCCAATTAAGTGGGGACCAGGAGCGGTGCTTCTGGAGTGAGCCACTTATTACATATTCTAGTTGGCTCATTTGTTTACGCTGGTGTGCCATTTCATGCTACAGATTTTGGGCGACTGTCTGTAGTCGTTGGCTGAGTTCTTTGTGATGGATTGACTGCTGTGTGAAGGGATTGTACGTGGTTTGTGACTCGAAAAAGTTCTCCTGCTTCAAAGGCGTGGCGCATGCATTATAACGTCTGAGCGCCTAGGGACACTTTGCCAAGTGCCTTAGGATCAAACGCTCAATTGCGCTTGACACTCTCTACCCGTGTCTCTGGGCATTGAATAAACAATAAGAGACTTGTGTGTCATTTTTCGTTTTATTTGATTTTATATTGTGGTTGGTGGTTATCTAACCTCGTTGATACATACAACCCAGGAAAGGGAGTATCAGCACTAACCTCACTCGTATATTTCTCACTGAACAGACCAGGAACAGGTGGGTGGAAGCCGCAAAGTTAAACGTACCTAACGGGTGTTGACACAACGAGCACACGCCACCCTGGAACAACTGTTCCAGGGTACTTCTGACAGTCAGTGTTCCACGCCTTGTACGTGTAGTACTTCAACCTCTACCGGAAGGCACCTGCACTGTACACCTAGGGCGATCAAGGTTTCACCGCCTCGCCTCAGTATGCTGTGTATGCGATTGCTCATACCTATGTTCGTACGTTGAGACTACTACTGTTGGACGTTCCCCAGCGCTGGCGACTGCTATGATAAACCGACTAAAAGGCCCGGCCAATTTGCCTGAAATGCTTCGTGCCTTCTACAAAGTTGCTGACTTACATCAACCATTTGCTGACATTTCAAGACGAGGAATTGGCAGATCCCCGGATACGTTGACTCTTCATCTGTGTAAAGGCTGTCAGGTATCCCTCAGTAAAACAAAACATGAAAAGTCCTCCAAAGTTTGTAATAGCTAACGCACTGTTCATCGGTGTATTGCCGAATCAGTTTGAAGACTCAACCCAGACAGAAAATGCAATGATAAATTTATCGCAGCCAACGCGGTTTATGGCGGTGGTGCGTGGTGGTAAGCATAGCGCTTTGCGGTTCCGTGTGTACTATTTTCGGGCGCAGCCAGCAAAACCAGCTCGTTTGCTACTGAATGAATTTGTAGCGGAGAACTATTGGTTTAGCCATGATCGGAGCTTTTACCAGTCTCCAAAAGGTGAAAACAATGAAGAAAGATGAAGCGAGGACAGAACGGTTACGGAACCAACTTTCTTGTTAAACAATGAACAATTTTTTATATTCGGATATTGAACGTCGTCCTGAAACCCATGCAACAATGCGACCAACAAGTGTGGTTTTAGATCGAGCTGATACAGAATAGCACTCACAAGATCTTGAGCAAAATGGACGGCCAAGCAATGGTTTGGATGAAGCAACATGGCGTCATAATGCTCCTGCACCGGCGCACGTGAATGTTACACCACAGGATGGATTATGTGAACAAACCTCATCTGCTTTGATCAGTGATTTCACAAGTACGAATGACTTGCCGACTGTTCATCGAGTTGTGTTCGGTCAAGATGCAGTGGTATCTCGTTCTTCAGGAATCTTTTCTGATTTCGATCCCACATTCTGGATTTTGTCGTTTTGCGAGCTATTCCCGTTTGGACGCGGAGGATTAAATTAACCCGCTAGGGTTCCTATCGGACTTCATGAGTATATCAAGTACTGTATGCGATTATCTACTCGACGTCACGTTAAGCGTCCATCGTTCAGTTTAGTGGCATTGCCATAATGAAAAAAGTCAAAGTCAACGAAGTGAACGAAATTCAAGGAAACGCAAGGTAGCTGAGCCTCCGCGTCGGATCTCATACTGAAACCAAGTCAAAGTCAGCGAAGTGTTTTTGTGCCCACCAACAGATAGCAATGTTAATATTCAATCAGGGTCTGTTTTTCCCTCAAGCGCGTAAGTGGCCTGGACAAGTGTGCCTGACGAAAAGTAATCGCAGGACACCCGGGCTAACTGCTAGCTATCGAGGCACGCCGGCTAAGGATTAGCCGTCGTTGGGGTTCCGCACTCTCGAGTCCAATTAAGTGGGGACCAGGAGCGGTGCTTCTGGAGTGAGCCACTTATTACATATTCTAGTTGGCTCATTTGTTTACGCTGGTGTGCCATTTCATGCTACAGATTTTGGGCGACTGTCTGTAGTCGTTGGCTGAGTTCTTTGTGATGGATTGACTGCTGTGTGAAGGGATTGTACGTGGTTTGTGACTCGAAAAAGTTCTCCTGCTTCAAAGGCGTGGCGCATGCATTATAACGTCTGAGCGCCTAGGGACACTTTGCCAAGTGCCTTAGGATCAAACGCTCAATTGCGCTTGACACTCTCTACCCGTGTCTCTGGGCATTGAATAAACAATAAGAGACTTGTGTGTCATTTTTCGTTTTATTTGATTTTATATTGTGGTTGGTGGTTATCTAACCTCGTTGATACATACAACCCAGGAAAGGGAGTATCAGCACTAACCTCACTCGTATATTTCTCACTGAACAGACCAGGAACAGGTGGGTGGAAGCCGCAAAGTTAAACGTACCTAACGGGTGTTGACACAACGAGCACACGCCACCCTGGAACAACTGTTCCAGGGTACTTCTGACAGTCAGTGTTCCACGCCTTGTACGTGTAGTACTTCAACCTCTACCGGAAGGCACCTGCACTGTACACCTAGGGCGATCAAGGTTTCACCGCCTCGCCTCAGTATGCTGTGTATGCGATTGCTCATACCTATGTTCGTACGTTGAGACTACTACTGTTGGACGTTCCCCAGCGCTGGCGACTGCTATGATAAACCGACTAAAAGGCCCGGCCAATTTGCCTGAAATGCTTCGTGCCTTCTACAAAGTTGCTGACTTACATCAACCATTTGCTGACATTTCAAGACGAGGAATTGGCAGATCCCCGGATACGTTGACTCTTCATCTGTGTAAAGGCTGTCAGGTATCCCTCAGTAAAACAAAACATGAAAAGTCCTCCAAAGTTTGTAATAGCTAACGCACTGTTCATCGGTGTATTGCCGAATCAGTTTGAAGACTCAACCCAGACAGAAAATGCAATGATAAATTTATCGCAGCCAACGCGGTTTATGGCGGTGGTGCGTGGTGGTAAGCATAGCGCTTTGCGGTTCCGTGTGTACTATTTTCGGGCGCAGCCAGCAAAACCAGCTCGTTTGCTACTGAATGAATTTGTAGCGGAGAACTATTGGTTTAGCCATGATCGGAGCTTTTACCAGTCTCCAAAGGTGAAAACAATGAAGAAAGATGAAGCGAGGACAGAACGGTTACGGAACCAACTTTCTTGTTAAACAATGAACAATTTTTTATATTCGGATATTGAACGTCGTCCTGAAACCCATGCAACAATGCGACCAACAAGTGTGGTTTTAGATCGAGCTGATACAGAATAGCACTCACAAGATCTTGAGCAAATGGACGGCCAAGCAATGGTTTGGATGAAGCAACATGGCGTCATAATGCTCCTGCACCGGCGCACGTGAATGTTACACCACAGGATGGATTATGTGAACAAACCTCATCTGCTTTGATCAGTGATTTCACAAGTACGAATGACTTGCCGACTGTTCATCGAGTTGTGTTCGGTCAAGATGCAGTGGTATCTCGTTCTTCAGGAATCTTTTCTGATTTCGATCCCACATTCTGGATTTTGTCGTTTTGCGAGCTATTCCCGTTTGGACGCGGAGGATTAAATTAACCCGCTAGGGTTCCTATCGGACTTCATGAGTATATCAAGTACTGTATGCGATTATCTACTCGACGTCACGTTAAGCGTCCATCGTTCAGTTTAGTGGCATTGCCATAATGAAAAAAGTCAAAGTCAACGAAGTGAACGAAATTCAAGGAAACGCAAGGTAGCTGAGCCTCCGCGTCGGATCTCATACTGAAACCAAGTCAAAGTCAGCGAAGTGTTTTGTGCCCACCAACAGATTGCAATGTTAATATTCAATCAGGGTCTGTTTTCCCTCAAGCGCGTAAGTGGCCTGGACAAGTGTGCCTGACGAAAAGTAATCGCAGGACACCCGGGCTAACTGCTAGCTATCGAGGCACGCCGGCTAACGATTAGCCGTCGTTGGGGTTCCGCACTCTCGAGTCCAATTAAGTGGGGACCAGGAGCGGTGCTTCTGGAGTGAGCCACTTATTACATATTCTAGTTGGCTCATTTGTTTACGCTGGTGTGCCATTTCATGCTACAGATTTTGGGCGACTGTCTGTAGTCGTTGGCTGAGTTCTTTGTGATGGATTGACTGCTGTGTGAAGGGATTGTACGTGGTTTGTGACTCGAAAAAGTTCTCCTGCTTCAAAGGCGTGGCGCATGCATTATAACGTCTGAGCGCCTAGGGACACTTTGCCAAGTGCCTTAGGATCAAACGCTCAATTGCGCTTGACACTCTCTACCCGTGTCTCTGGGCATTGAATAAACAATAAGAGACTTGTGTGTCATTTTTCGTTTTATTTGATTTTTATATTGTGGTTGGTGGTTATCTAACCTCGTTGATACATACAACCCAGGAAAGGGAGTATCAGCACTAACCTCACTCGTATATTTCTCACTGAACAGACCAGGAACAGGTGGGTGGAAGCCGCAAAGTTAAACGTACCTAACGGGTGTTGACACAACGAGCACACGCCACCCTGGAACAACTGTTCCAGGGTACTTCTGACAGTCAGTGTTCCACGCCTTGTACGTGTAGTACTTCAACCTCTACCGGAAGGCACCTGCACTGTACACCTAGGGCGATCAAGGTTTCACCGCCTCGCCTCAGTATGCTGTGTATGCGATTGCTCATACCTATGTTCGTACGTTGAGACTACTACTGTTGGACGTTCCCCAGCGCTGGCGACTGCTATGATAAACCGACTAAAAGGCCCGGCCAATTTGCCTGAAATGCTTCGTGCCTTCTACAAAGTTGCTGACTTACATCAACCATTTGCTGACATTTCAAGACGAGGAATTGGCAGATCCCCGGATACGTTGACTCTTCATCTGTGTAAAGGCTGTCAGGTATCCCTCAGTAAAACAAAACATGAAAAGTCCTCCAAAGTTTGTAATAGCTAACGCACTGTTCATCGGTGTATTGCCGAATCAGTTTGAAGACTCAACCCAGACAGAAAATGCAATGATAAATTTATCGCAGCCAACGCGGTTTATGGCGGTGGTGCGTGGTGGTAAGCATAGCGCTTTGCGGTTCCGTGTGTACTATTTTCGGGCGCAGCCAGCAAAACCAACTCGTTTGCTACTGAATGAATTTGTAGCGGAGAACTATTGGTTTAGCCATGATCGGAGCTTTTACCAGTCTCCAAAGGTGAAAACAATGAAGAAAGATGAAGCGAGGACAGAACGGTTACGGAACCAACTTTCTTGTTAAACAATGAACAATTTTTTATATTCGGATATTGAACGTCGTCCTGAAACCCATGCAACAATGCGACCAACAAGTGTGGTTTTAGATCGAGCTGATACAGAATAGCACTCACAAGATCTTGAGCAAAATGGACGGCCAAGCAATGGTTTGGATGAAGCAACATGGCGTCATAATGCTCCTGCACCGGCGCACGTGAATGTTACACCACAGGATGGATTATGTGAACAAACCTCATCTGCTTTGATCAGTGATTTCACAAGTACGAATGACTTGCCGACTGTTCATCGAGTTGTGTTCGGTCAAGATGCAGTGGTATCTCGTTCTTCAGGAATCTTTTCTGATTTCGATCCCACATTCTGGATTTTGTCGTTTTGCGAGCTATTCCCGTTTGGACGCGGAGGATTAAATTAACCCGCTAGGGTTCCTATCGGACTTCATGAGTATATCAAGTACTGTATGCGATTATCTACTCGACGTCACGTTAAGCGTCCATCGTTCAGTTTAGTGGCATTGCCATAATGAAAAAAGTCAAAGTCAACGAAGTGAACGAAATTCAAGGAAACGCAAGGTAGCTGAGCCTCCGCGTCGGATCTCATACTGAAACCAAGTCAAAGTCAGCGAAGTGTTTTTGTGCCCACCAACAGATTGCAATGTTAATATTCAATCAGGGTCTGTTTTTCCCTCAAGCGCGTAAGTGGCCTGGACAAGTGTGCCTGACGAAAAGTAATCGCAGGACACCCGGGCTAACTGCTAGCTATCGAGGCACGCCGGCTAAGGATTAGCCGTCGTTGGGGTTCCGCACTCTCGAGTCCAATTAAGTGGGGACCAGGAGCGGTGCTTCTGGAGTGAGCCACTTATTACATATTCTAGTTGGCTCATTTGTTTACGCTGGTGTGCCATTTCATGCTACAGATTTTGGGCGACTGTCTGTAGTCGTTGGCTGAGTTCTTTGTGATGGATTGACTGCTGTGTGAAGGGATTGTACGTGGTTTGTGACTCGAAAAAGTTCTCCTGCTTCAAAGGCGTGGCGCATGCATTATAACGTCTGAGCGCCTAGGGACACTTTGCCAAGTGCCTTAGGATCAAACGCTCAATTGCGCTTGACACTCTCTACCCGTGTCTCTGGGCATTGAATAAACAATAAGAGACTTGTGTGTCATTTTTCGTTTTATTTGATTTTATATTGTGGTTGGTGGTTATCTAACCTCGTTGATACATACAACCCAGGAAAGGGAGTATCAGCACTAACCTCACTCGTATATTTCTCACTGAACAGACCAGGAACAGGTGGGTGGAAGCCGCAAAGTTAAACGTACCTAACGGGTGTTGACACAACGAGCACACGCCACCCTGGAACAACTGTTCCAGGGTACTTCTGACAGTCAGTGTTCCACGCCTTGTACGTGTAGTACTTCAACCTCTACCGGAAGGCACCTGCACTGTACACCTAGGGCGATCAAGGTTTCACCGCCTCGCCTCAGTATGCTGTGTATGCGATTGCTCATACCTATGTTCGTACGTTGAGACTACTACTGTTGGACGTTCCCCAGCGCTGGCGACTGCTATGATAAACCGACTAAAAGGCCCGGCCAATTTGCCTGAAATGCTTCGTGCCTTCTACAAAGTTGCTGACTTACATCAACCATTTGCTGACATTTCAAGACGAGGAATTGGCAGATCCCCGGATACGTTGACTCTTCATCTGTGTAAAGGCTGTCAGGTATCCCTCAGTAAAACAAAACATGAAAAGTCCTCCAAAGTTTGTAATAGCTAACGCACTGTTCATCGGTGTATTGCCGAATCAGTTTGAAGACTCAACCCAGACAGAAAATGCAATGATAAATTTATCGCAGCCAACGCGGTTTATGGCGGTGGTGCGTGGTGGTAAGCATAGCGCTTTGCGGTTCCGTGTGTACTATTTTCGGGCGCAGCCAGCAAAACCAGCTCGTTTGCTACTGAATGAATTTGTAGCGGAGAACTATTGGTTTAGCCATGATCGGAGCTTTTACCAGTCTCCAAAAGGTGAAAACAATGAAGAAAGATGAAGCGAGGACAGAACGGTTACGGAACCAACTTTCTTGTTAAACAATGAACAATTTTTTATATTCGGATATTGAACGTCGTCCTGAAACCCATGCAACAATGCGACCAACAAGTGTGGTTTTAGATCGAGCTGATACAGAATAGCACTCACAAGATCTTGAGCAAAATGGACGGCCAAGCAATGGTTTGGATGAAGCAACATGGCGTCATAATGCTCCTGCACCGGCGCACGTGAATGTTACACCACAGGATGGATTATGTGAACAAACCTCATCTGCTTTGATCAGTGATTTCACAAGTACGAATGACTTGCCGACTGTTCATCGAGTTGTGTTCGGTCAAGATGCAGTGGTATCTCGTTCTTCAGGAATCTTTTCTGATTTCGATCCCACATTCTGGATTTTGTCGTTTTGCGAGCTATTCCCGTTTGGACGCGGAGGATTAAATCAACCCGCTAGGGTTCCTATCGGACTTCATGAGTATATCAAGTACTGTATGCGATTATCTACTCGACGTCACGTTAAGCGTCCATCGTTCAGTTTAGTGGCATTGATGTCATCGCTCGTCATCGAGCGATGCAAACAATTCATATTCGTGCTAAGCTGGCCCCGGGTATCTTAATAAGTGCTGCTACTGTTAGCCGTGACGAGCCTTTCACTTTTCTTCAGTACCAACAAGACCGGCTACAGGCGCTATCATCCGAACGCCCATTTCCAACGGAGTCTAATACAAACAAGCATGACAGCGTGTTATATTCAGGAATATCGACGGGAATGAGGGCATTCCGGGGTTCAAACTAAGAACGAAATGAAGCGCGTCAAAACCTGTTCGCGATGCAACTTGAGTATGGCCAACAATCACTCTTCTCTGTATCATCATACAGCTCGCTTATATTCCGGATTTCAAATATCGCTGGGGGATCTACCGAAGGAGTTATTAAATTCGAATAATAGCACTTTGGATGCCTGCAGTATGTTTTCCCGAGCTCAATTGGGAATGATAGCTACGCAAATTCCTTCGCCATGCGCCAGGTAAGCCAATCCTAACGTCAGATATTCAATTCTGTTGAGAACTCATAGAAAATTGGTTGTAACATGTTTAGATACTTCGATCGAATGATGTATGTAATTATCGAAGTACTGTTTGACTGGAATCAACAGAAACAATGCTCAAAATAAAATGGGGTCTATTGGCGAAACGGAAGCTATTTTGGGGTCACAGAATACAAAGTTTAACCGGTTCGCTGCATTCACATCTGATGGTATGGATCCGTGGAATGCCGAAACATTTGGTGCATACTTTCAGCTCCGTGACACCAAAATCCCAACGCCGTCTTGTTTCGTATACTGATTCGATTATTCGTGCAAGATACCCAATTTCATCCGAGTCATGCCCTAACTGTAACGTCGGAAACATCGAAGCCGTTGACGTGACTCCGCAAGCTTTTCAAAAGCCACGAAAGGGTTCGGATCGTCCTACAACTAGCCGTTGCAACTCATGTAATGCTACGTACGGCGCTGATGAACTTATACGGAAAAGCAAGAAGAAAATATGTGCAGGTTCGGAAAACAATGCTAACGAACTGGACGATTCATCTTGTTTATATCACTAGCGATACCACGGTATTTACCGCACGTTGAGGAGTGTTTATTCGCTGCCAGCCGTTAATTCGACCCGAGCGTTACTGACGTATCAAATCCATAATTGGTTTCACAGTAAATCCTACTTCAAGTCATTCAAACGAACCCCCAAAGGAGCCATATGCAGAATGTTTTTCCCCAAGTCAACATGCAGCCCCACCAAATGGATCGAAGGGGGTCGATTGACATGAAACGAGATCCTGCGAGCGAATATTTGGATCCTTTCGTTCCTGTTGTCAATGAAGTGATCAAGGCAAATCATGACTTGAAGATTTTGAGTGCTTGCGAAGGTATGTGCTACTTTTCAGTATTTTTTCATCAACTGTTCCTATACTTATTGCTCGGTTTTGATTGCAATAAAGGTCCCCAAAATGAGTTTTACATGATAAAATACGTAACGAAGAGCCAGAAAGATCGCGAGAATCCGTTAGCACTACATATGGCGCATTTAATAAAGCGGGTATCAATTCCGATCCGTTACTGGATGCAATTCAGGCTGGACGCCATCACATACAGTCTGTGTGTTGCTCTCTTTCGAACACTCACGAAGTTGCAGCACCTATGACTAGTTTGTACTTGCTACGCGAGCCAGCGTTTTATTCGTCTGTGGAGTTCTCGAAAGTCTACTTGGATGGTTTTGTTTATGCGTTGTTCAAGCGTACACAGACCGAAGTAGTCCTTCACGAAAGCGACGATGGCAGCGACTAAAACCTTCATTTTTTTATCTGGGCTATGCGTTTGGAATTTACGCGTCGTTGGCAAAAGAAACGTATCAAAAGGGGTCTACTGCTCATGAAAGGCCATTCACAATTCAAGACGCGCATATTGCATCAGCGTGAGCAAGTTACAATTGCGACTGCAGTCGGCCGTCGTCTCTCTAATGTCTTTGACCCTGATTTGTCAGCGACGATCGATTGGGATTTCGACGAAAATCCTTGTCTTATTAAAACATTTTCGCGGTGGGGGTGACTTCGCAGCAAATGATAACACTTTAAACGCTGAAAATGAAACCTGGCTGGCAGTGACATTTCTCGCAATGCTCGTACATTTGTGGTAAAGAAGAAGATGGTTTGTGCGGTTTCAATGGTGGCGAATTCGGCACTAATGGTGACGGAATTTCCAGTGGTGACAGCAATGGTGACGGTGATTTATCAAATGGTGACGATCACCCACCATTAACGAATGATTCTAGCACGTATTCAGCAGAAGCCTCTACCACACCAAATAAAAGAAGACACGCAAAGACACACATCTGGCACTTGCACAGCTGACGCTACCACCGAGGAAATGCGGCAGTGAGAAGAAGAAACATCCTAGACTTAGTGTTGAAGTCTACCTTAATGAATATGGCGACGGCGTTTCACTCACAGATGTTTTGACATGGTTGGAGCGGTCAAATGACCATGAAAAAGTCACAAAAGTCTTTCGCGATTACCCCGTGGTTCACAACAGAGTTTCAGACGGAATTTGCCAAGTGTTCGCGGATGCCGAAACAAATGAAGGCAATGTTACATCAGTGGGTTTGCTATCAAATTTGCTGCCGTGAAAAGCTACTCTGAGAGCAAATATCAAGGTGTTAACACTTGTGTATCCTCGCCCACGATATGCACTTCAGCTCTTACCTTATCCAACAACGTAGCATGAGTAAAATTTTCTGAATAATGTTGTTGTCGCTAGAAAAATGATGTGCTTAGTAACTAGTTTGCTCTCCGTGCTACTAGATCTGTTCTGGGGGCAATGCAGGACTTCTACTGGCTAATATTCAAGCACAGCATGTACACTAAAGTTATAGCGTGGCTCTGACGCAATTGGACTTGTGATAAATTTGACACTGACTGCTTCCAAGTTACTGGGATGCACGAAAATGAAATATCCGGCACCATTAGGGCTCGATTAATGCTTTCATGACTAATGAACTACATTTATTTTACGGGAACGACTGGAATTTCAACCTCGGTGACTAAGAATGAACTGATTGGCACGGTTCCTAATTGCGAATGGTTCGAGGATTCGCCAATCTCACTGATCCTCCAGTAAGCTTGCATGCGCCACGGTCGAGCTTTTATTGGAGTCTACAGTTCAAGAGGCAAGTCGGTGGAAGATGCCTAAATCTATGGAGAATAATATCGAATTTGTGGTGTCCGCCTGTAATTCAGAGCGGATGACAACACTGGACGATCATGGATGTCCGTGCAAGTAAAGCTCTTATTTGCGATTCGCTGGACAACGAAGGCTAGACTAGGGATGCGAGAACCCGCGCCCAAACGTGATTATTCCTGTCGTCGCCTTGTGGAGAACGCTCAAATTTGGCAATAGTGCAGAATTATCTCATTGGAGAACCACTAAACTAGTGGGGCCTGAGCAACCGGACTTGATAAAGCGTGGAGTTTATATAGCGTCCATGGGCTGGGCATACCTAACAAATTCACAAGGGTGGATAAGTCAGCGCAGACAAATGCCAACGCATGCCAGAACGGCATTGAGAATGGAAATGCTGTATCACCTGCTCTGTGCATCAGAAGTTTGTATCGTTTGTTCCAGAAACTCAAGCTGTCATCGACATAGCCGAACCGAAAAACGCCAGGACAACTTGATCGTCTTCACGGCCAAGAAGACCGAGACGGCAAGTAACGGAAGTCAGATATCAAAGGTTAACGTTTAATAAGGAAAATGTTGGACAACGGTGACTGTCAGCACCATCGACTATGGTAATCGTCTGCACCATTGAATCAGTGGTGGTCATGGACGCCATTTACCAGCCGTATACGCGCTGTAGTGCAGAGCATTGTCGTCTTCGGCTCCGACACCGACGCTGGGTTGTGGACTATAACTACTGCGTGAACGCTTGACAAAAAGATCTCCGACCGACTGCTCTTCGTGCTCGCCTCGTGGTAGAGAATAAATAACGGTATTATAATGACCAGCTCAGAGAATTAATTGCCTTTAAGCATATGCTATACTATGGACTCCTCGCTGTAGCCTGTGCACAGACCAGACAGCCACCCATGATCTTGCATGTTTCTGAAAACCAGCAGCTGTATCTTGAATTCTATCACGACATCAAGAGAATATAACGAAAGACGACCGGTCTGATTGGCAACATAAACTCGTTGGAGCAACATAAACAATCAATAGCGACGACGGACCTACACATCCAATGTTGTTCTAATCAGTGCCGGCTGAAGTAGCGTGAGGGCCGTGATCTAGCCAAATACGTCACTCGTTACCGCCAGTTGATTATGCGTGTCGAGGATATTTCAGAGATTGACAAGATTGCCTTGTTTACAAGGGGCTTAGTTGCGCAGACGAGAGCAGAGGAGAATTACCGACGTTGTGCCACAGCTCGAGATGCCATTAGCGTCGCCATGGAATATGAACGCGCCCACCCTCCACCCGAGCTCAGCGGTCAAGATGGTGCCCGAGTGTAATGGGGTTACACGAAGGTTGATACGCGTGTGGTACTGTACACACCACGTGCAACCTCTAGCGGATAGCCATCTGACTGGCACCTGGTACCTATTGGCCTTACAGCCATTCATTTACCTTTCACTGTAGTTAACTATAGCTATAGTTAGACTCATACATTTACGCCAGGTACGGGCTAGCCGCTTTAACGACTCAATACAGTTCACATTTTGCAAGTTAATTGTGTTGGCATTTGTATAAGGGACACGGACTCTGTGAGTCCTAACCCTACGGGACTGTACTAGGTTCTTGTGTAGAACCTGAGGCTGGAAGCCTGGAACTGGGACTCGGGGAGTCCTACGTCTTCCTCTGTGCCGTGCACACCTAAGCAGCCCCGCTGCATCGAGAGCGTGGTCATCACAGCGAGAGTCGCGGCGCTCCGATGAAACAAGGTGGTTCGGGTCCCGAGCCGATGGAAATTGGCCAAGGTCGCTTTGTGTCACGTGGCGAGTGCTTCCAGCGCAACTTTAGGTTCTTCTGCAAGAAACCAGGACACCGCATGGCTAACTGTCGGCAGCGCGGCAGAAACGAGCGGCCAAGACCTGAGCGCTCTGGTGACATCTCCCGACAGCGAGTTGGCCATGTGCATGAGCATGATGAGCCGGAAGTGTTTGACCGGTTGAATATTAATGTGGTTGGGCTGACGAGTTCTGGTCGTCACCAACTGATACGTAAGCGAGGGACGCTAGAAGGTCGAGAAGTGATCATCCTACTCAACTGTGGTGCCGACCATAACGTGATCCGCAAAGGACATTCCAGCAATTTTGTTCGTAGCAAGGAGCCGCTGTTGAGCGCTTTGATGGCTCAAAGACAAAGATGCAGTGAGGTAACGAGGTGGAGACCGACATTGTGTTTAATGGCTTGGTGCTACCTGGGATGGTGTTCTCGGAATGGGACCTTTCTCGCACCCGCGATGTTGTCTTCGGCAAGCCGGTGTTTCGACGAATACAACCCAGCCATCAATTGGCGGACCCATGAGATGCAGCTAGACACATATCTCGGCAGTCTCCGCGCTGCTTTCCACGCGGAGATGGACGTCTTCGAAGCTGCGGTGCGCGCGGCTGACCCGGAAGAAGACCACCGAGCAAACGAACGAGGCGCATTCTACCTGGATAATGTGGACCCGAGCTTGCTGTAGGCGAAAGGCAAAGCCTTCCTCGAAAACTATGAGTGCATCCCTGCTACCAAATGAATGTTCGAGCACAGATACTCCGCGGGAGCGGTGGTCCCAGCCCGAATATGTGGCAGAATCAGCATTTGAGAGCAACTTTAAGGTGGGTGCGTACAAGGAAGTATATCGGGTCAAAGTTTCGACGTCGATCGCGTCGGATAAAGTGCCGGAGTTTCTGGAATCCATATTGGCTGAATACGCAGACGTGTTTCCGACGGAGTTGCCAGAAGCAACGCGCCGTGAAATTTGAACTCGCCATGAAGCCTGGGGCAAAGCCTAGATCGAGGGCTCCATTTCGGCTGTCCCGCACAGAACAGAACGCGTTGGATATATTTGTGGGCGAATTGCTTCGCCAAAGGATGGCTGGAAGTGTCAGACTCGCCGTGGGCCTCGAACATCTTCGGGGTCCCGAAGAAGGATGCCACCACCGGGGCAGCACCGAGTCGAGCGCAGTGGGTCAAGAGCGGAAATGGCTCTCTTCCAGTTCGATGGGTAGTGGACTACCGGTTCGTCAACAGCCAAACCGAAGTGCCCAAAATTTCGCTTCCCGGATCGACGAGTTGTTCGACAAGATGGTAGAGTGTTCGGTGTACTCTACAATTGACTTAGCGCAGGGCTATCATCAGATGCGCAGCTCGTGTCAGCCGGAAATACACCGCGTTCCAAACGGACAAGGAGACGTATCACTGGTGTGTGGCGCCGATGGGTCTGAGCGGAATGCCTGGCGTTTGGTCTCGGCTTAGGTGACTTCTTTTCGGGAATATTTTGGTCGTGGTGGTGTATTCGGATGATTTGTGCATTTATTCGCACAAGGAAGGCTAACATTGTGAGCATCTTCGGCAAGTGTTTGAGGTTCTTCGTGTGGAACGATTGTTTGCTCGTCACAGCAAGTGTGTCTTTGGATCAGCGTCGGTGGATTTATTAGGTCATACCGTCTCAAAAGATGGTTTTGCGTCGACAAACGCAAGACACTCGCCTTGAGCAGTAACACAATCAAGGAGTTGCGGAGTTTCCTCGGGCTTGCAGGATACTATCGGTGGTTTATCTATGGGTTTTCTCAAATCGTGCTGCTGCTGAGCGAATTGACGAAGAAGGCGGCAATATTGTCGTAGGGAGTAAGCCAGCAGACCACATTTTTACAGTTGAAGTTGCGTTTGCAGCAAGCCCCAGTTTTGCAGCTTCCAGATTTTAACAAGCCGTTTATGGTGACTACGGACGCCTCCGGGCGATGCTATGGCGGTGTGCTCTCGCAACAGACGTATTGGAGCGACCTCCCGTGGCGTTTTCTCGAAGAAGTTCTCGCTTGCGAAATAGCGCTGGCCTGTGCATGAACAAGAGCTGTTGCGACCAAATTGGCTTTGTCCAAGTGGCGACATTATATCTACGGCCGTCCATTTGGTGTCTATACGGACAACTCAGCTTGCACTTTGTTCATGGATCACCCGCAAGTGTCGGGAAAGTTGGTCAGTTGGCTGATTTTTTCGGCAATACACGTTTACACTACATCACGTCAAGGGGAGACCAACGTTGTTGTCGACGCATTATCCCACCTCACTCTGTCGATAATACTGCTTCTGCTGCTACGGACAACTATCCGATGTTCATGCTTGTGATGGCACGTGCCGCGACGTTAAGCAGGCGCTCAGACAGCATCAGACTTCATGCTCTCAGTTGTCGCTCCTGCCGGCATCGGATGTCCGTCTTCTTCTCGACGACGACTTAAGGTGGAGATGAGGTTTAGCTGCGCCAGTGACGGTGCCCCACGAGGTGCACTAGATTCTTGTCGGGGAGATAACATTGGCAATTACGAACGTGCATCTGGACGAGGCCACTAAGCAGTCTTTTGCTCAAGGATATCAACGTGATCCGCTCTACAAGGCGCTGGGCAAGTCGTCGGCTTCGAAGATTGTGCCAGCCGGTGAACTCAAGTGGGAGCAGTGTCTGGCCACCGGTGATGCAGTTCGCCGTCTTTCTGTACCGGAGCATGATGACTTACGCGTGGCGTTTGTTGGAAGCCGCGTCCAAGGTGATACAGTATACTGAGGTTGAGTGAAGTAAGAGTGATGGTAGAAAGTGCACTACCAGTGCGCACTCTCGTGCGCAGGACAAGAAGAAGTGCTAGGACAGACTTCAGTCTCAGATTTCCTTTCAAAGTAACAAGTTGTGTGTCTGTGAATTCGACGCACCTCGTGTACGGTTTCCATTAGCGTTGCTGACGGAATTTCTCGACGAACCTGTAGCTGCACAACCCGGTATTCAACGCACGCGCCTGAAGCTGGCTCAATGGTACAACTGGACTACTATGTTCGCCGACGTCAAAAGCTATGGCCAAAGTTGTGCTACATGCGCTCGCTTCAAATCCAGCTCTTTGCGCAAGAACGGAGGCCTCATGCCGTTGCCAGTTCCTTTGGAGTGCTGTGAGGTCGTGGGGATTGATTTCGTGACGGGGCTTCCAGCATCTTCCGGTTTCGACGCCACTATGGTTTGCATTGATCACTTAAGCAAGCGACCCCAGTATGCGTCGACGCATACGACGGTGAATGGAGCAGAAGCCGCATATATCTTCTTCGACGTGGTTGTGCGGAGTCATGGTATTCCAGCAGCCATTGTGAGTGACCGGGACCCCAAATTCACGGGTTCATTTTGGCAAGCACTTCTGCGGATCATAGGAGTCAAACTGCGCATGACAACTGCCTTCCGAGCGCATGCCGATGGCCAAACCGAACGTCAGAACAGGGTTCTCGAAGATAGTCTTCGGTGTATGGTGTCGCTACATGGGACGAACTGGTCTGACGTACTACCTACGGTGGAATACGCCCACGCAACACTGGTGAGTGCCTCCAAGTTGTCGCCATTCCAGATCGACACGGGCAGAGTGGCGCGTGTGCCAGGTGTAACAACGGAAACTCGGAATGACTACGCCGCCGACCTCGTGCAGGAACGACAGAAGATCATCGAAGCTGCTCAAAGAAACTTGCGTGGCACCAAAGCCCACCAGAAAGCTTATTATGACAAAGGACGGAGTGGCGTGCAGTTTCACGAAGGAAACTGGGTCTACCTCAGCATCCGGAGCTTGCCTCTGGTCCACGCAGCGCGTTGAACCCGAATTGACAAGGACAAGCTAGCGGCAAAGTATGTGGGCCCGTTCCAGATTACCAAGATGATAAACACCAACGTGGCGAAGCGGGCATTGCTCAAGTCGTTGAAGAGACTGCACGACAGCTTTAACGCGGTTGCGTTGCGCCATGTCGTCGAGTCTCTGACGGAGTTCTTGAGTCGACCGTTGCCGAAGGTGTCCCTGTTGACTTTTCGCCGGACAACGATGACGGCAATCTCCAGGTGGTGGAACGTCTCATTAAGCAACGGACACGTCGCAAGAAAATACAATTTCTGGTTCATTGGCAAGGTCTTCCGGACAGCAAAGACACCAGGGAATACGAAGTTAACCTCCGCCACGTCGTGCACAAGAAAATTTGCTGAGGGATCTCCGCACCCGCCGGCGCTAGCGCTTCCGGTGCAAGATGTCAGGATGCCGAATCATCGAGATGTTGTTTGGTATCTTCTCTATGCGGCATTGTCCCTGCGAGACTCTCGCAAGGTGCTATCGTGCTATCACCGGAACCTTGCAGATGGCGCACTCGGAATATGGGTGCGGATGGTGAGATTCGCGTGTACCGAAGAAGGCACAGCTCGTTGTATTGCACATTGTACATCGCCGCCGATTCGAGATTGGCCTTGGACGTCGCGGCGTCGTGCTGCATACTCTGCATGTCCTCGTAGCAGTACGTGTTTCTTGTTTTGGTGCTGCTTCACTAAAAATGCCATTCCATTTTCTGCGTTCTACTACTCAAGTGTTTCTTATCAACTTCGATTACATTCCGACCACCTCGCTACCTTCCACCGAAATACTTCCCTCTGCGTCACGTTGAAGTGTCTTCCGTGGAGAACCGTTGCACGTCATCTCCACTCCAACTACTGGGTATCCTGCATACATTTCTACAGCACCGTGCACAAAACCCAACAGCTCTAAAAATGACGATACGGATTTCCTTGCACGATCACGCGGGATTTTAGTATATCAAGCAGTTGATACTGTCGTGATGCTGGAAGAAAATATGCGCTATCGATCAGATCCCCGCTGGAAAAAAATCTTGATCGATGGCGTTATGAAAACTATCAACAAGAAGACATTGACTACGTCAATAGGATACGCTTCGATACAAATTAGGACAGCCAAGAAGTAGTGTTCGCGACATTTTCGCCAATCATTGTCACGTCGTACGCGCTGAGAACCGAGTTCAACGCTGATTTAGCAATTAACTTCAGTATTTGCCATAAACAAATACTGCGCCAATTCCATCGACGACATCACGCCCAAAGCGAACCCAGCGAGGAATGGTCGCGCAATACTTCCGAAGGCTCGCTTCACGCTCCACGCTCCAGATTTCTCACTTCTCACTTCTCACTTCTCGTTTGACTCTACAGTACACTGCAGATGCCGACTAAGTACCGCCGCTACTACCACTACACGAAGCTTCGCGTTCTCGAGGCCGCTCGCAACAGCCAGGACAGGGAATCCATCGCAAAAGACTGTAACGTGAATATGAGCACTGCCAAAAACTGGGTGCGCCGTTATCCCAACTTTGCCGACGTGATAGCACCAGCTCCACGCGGCGGAAAAACCAAGCAGAAGATGACACCTGCTTGTGTGCAGTTCTTACAAGACCAGCTTGCAACGGATCCCGATCTGACACTGCGACAGCTTGCCGATATGCTGGAGACGTCGCTCCAGGTGACGGTGTCCCCACAGACAGTGAAGAGTCACCTCGATGCGTCTCTGATTACCATGAAGCAGTTCCATAAAGAGCCGCAGTACATGAACACCCCGCAGAACAAGCTTAAGCGCCGTGACTACCTCATCGCGCTGCAACATTATCAGGCAGCAGGGAAGACTATCATTTACATGGACGAGACAACTTCAACCTCTGGTCGACGAGAACTCGAGGTCGTAGCCGTCGTGGACAGCGCGCTGTGAAATAAAGTGTTTGCTGGCGGAGGTCAGAACCTCCAGGTCATTGCCTGCATTGACATCGGAGGTGTAGTGTACTACGAGCTGTGCTACGGTGGCAACAAGTATCTGCAATCCAACGAGTTTATTCGCGCAACACTGCGCCAGTTTTCGGACATGTCCAACATCGTCCTTGTGCTGGACAATGCACCATGTCGTGCTCGCGCTGAGCTCGTTTTGATAAGGAAGAAGTCTCAGCCGCTACGCTACTACGGCTTGAGCCTTATTCGCCCATGTTGAACCCCTGTTTTCAGCTTTCAAGTCGGCTGTCAATATTACATGACCGAGCACCGCCACGACGTTCTCGCCGTTCCAGAAGGAGTCACGATGAAGGCATATTATCAATACCATCTCACCCGAGCTGCCAGATCCAAATTCAGCGATGTAACGGGGCCACGCAGTGCTAGCGCTGATGGTGCGGGACCAGGATAACAGGGTTTGACCCACTCAAACCGGATCTGGTCATCGGATTAGCCAGGGTCTGTGTGGTGCACACATCAGCTGTTAAGTACGCATCTACAGCTAAGTACGGATGTGTGGCACACACTGCGGCACCTAAGTTCGCATTAGTTAACCTAAAGCAGTAAATTCGTTGAGGGCCACTCATTCGGATGAGTGGCACAGAGCATAACAAGGGAAACAGCCAAAAGAGTGTTATTAAATAAAGTCAGTTTAACTCTAACCCGGAAGTTCGCAAGTCGCTTTGGTACTCGGTACCTTAGGCGACAGTAAAGGCAGGGCCTTACTACTTCACAGCAGAGACGCGTGGCGTCTGTTGCGGTTAGCGCGTTAACGCTTCCTCTCACCCAAGGTGCGTGTGACCCCGTCACAAGCGAGGTCGCGACGCCCAACCTGTGCGGGGCATGCTATCGCCACACACTAACGTTTCATGTGAAGGTAACTGATCTGGAAGATATGCCCGTTGGCCGTTGACATGTGAGCTGCTCATGCTCACAGTGAGCATACCCAACACTGCATAAGTGCATATTCATTTTAGTGGTTCCATCCAAATTGAACTTGCTCTTGGCCGATTCGGATTTGTTGTTGAGCAAACTGCTCTAGCACTCGCCTAATATCATTTGCTCTTGGTTATTCTGGACTGGAAAAGGTGTAGTTCAACAAACACTAAAAGATAAAATCCAGAGCTCCACCGTGCACGCACGGCTTTGCACGGTATGTGAAGGACGTCAACGTCGAACAAATTAGGCAGTCCTGGCAATCTAAAATAGGCTTTTGGGCTCGTCTATGTAAAAAAAAAAATGCCTAATCAGCTTGCCTATTCTAGGCCTTTTCGTGCAATCTCGCTGGGATTGGCTAAAAAAGCTCACGACGCATCAACAATCGTACTGAACTGACTCTGTCACGCGGTACCGCAGCGCGCCTCACCGAGTCTTATTATTTGCCAAGGAGGGAAGACTCATGCGGTTTCTCGCGCTCGTGCTGGCCGCGGCGATGGCGGCGGCCTCGTGCGCCGCCACGAATCCGGCGGACTCGATCCTCTCGGCCGTGGTGAACGTCAAGAACTCGGACGCCGTCTTTTATGCCTCGAGCGCCGCCGATGAGGACTGGGGCGCATCGCTGCAGGTCCAGAAGCTCAAGGACGGTGAGAAGCACGCCTTCTACCCGCTCGTGTACGACGCGTCGGGCCTCACCGACGTCTTCGGCTGCACGTCGAAGGAGAAGCTGCTCAACACCAGCACGAACGCATCATCCTCGAGTGCCTCGGGCTCCATCAGCGCGCTGTTGGGGCTTCCCGACGAGCCGTTCGTGCTGCTCGTGGACCGCGGACGCTGCACCTTCGCGGAGAAGGCCTTCTACGCGCAGGAGCTGGGGGCTGCCGTTATTATCGTGACAGACACGCTCGAGCAGCTCTATAACCGCTCCAGTGCCACGGACGCCACCGAGGAAGAGCAGCAGATGGAGTTCAGCTGTTCGCGCGGCAAGGGCACGGCGGCGTGGAACGCCGATCTCACGGACTTTACTTCCTCATCGTGGGGTGACAATGTGGATGTGCGCTCCTGTACGGGTGCCAGTAGGTGCTCTTCGCACATGTGCGTGCCCTCAGGTGCTGGCAACCAGCAAGTTTGCTGCGCCTGGGATATTCCAGACCTCATGGGGTTCGGCACGACTGACGTTGTTACGGACAAAGACGAAGTGAGTGACGTCGTGGTTGTGCGCATTTCCATCGCCGACGGCGATACTCTGAAGGAGCTGTTTACATCGGGAAGCGACTTCGAAGATGGCCAACTCCTGATTTCAGTGTACGAGCGTGATCCGCCTGTAGTGGACCCTGCGCAGGTTATCCTGTGGCTTGTGGCTTGCGCCACAGTCCTAATTGGCTCGTACAAGGCTGCAGACTACGAACGTACCAAGGCCCAGCTTAAGGCAGCGCTTATTGCTGCTGATGCCACTTCTTCGGATGCCATCGCACACGCCCGTATTGCTTACGAGGAGCACGACGAACAGGCTCCTGATCAGGAGCAGCTGGATCTAAACTCTTGGCACGCGCTTGCTTTCCTGGTGATCGGGTCAGGCTTCCTCGTTCTCCTGTTTTTCGTCGATGTGGTGATTGTCGTAGTGGTTCTCTTCGGGGTTGGCGCCGTGTCTGCAACCTTCCAGGTTATCTGGGCTCCGTTAATGCGGCGCTTGCCTGTAAAATTCTTTCACAAACGTCCGTGGAGTGATGTTCTGTGGCAGTGGGAAGACCTGCTGGTGCCTGCGACATGGAGTGTGGGTGACTTGTTGTCGTTGGTGTTGGCGCTAGGCATCGCGCTGGTGTGGTTTTTCGCACGGTTCCAATCGTATTCGTGGGTCTTCCAAGATATCTTCGGTGTGTGCTTTTGTCTCGTGTTCCTGCGAACTGCGCGTCTGCCCAACCTCAAGGTCGCCACAGTTCTCTTGGTATTGGTCTTCATGTACGATATTTTCATGGTCTTCATTTCACCGTACATTTTCAAGGAGAGCGTCATGATCAAGGTGGCCACAGGTGGTGCACAAAGCACTGCTACGGGTGGTGTCTCTAGCGGATATTGTCTGCGCTACCCCACTGACACGAAACACGACTGTCGATCCGAGTCCATGCCTATCCTATTACGCGTCCCCAAAGTGCTGGACTGGCGCTCTGGCTCATCACTTCTCGGTCTTGGTGATATCGTCCTCCCCGGATTGCTGCTGGTGTTCTGTGCGCGGTATGACTATGCCACCCGCGGGCAATTATTCGGGCGCCTCGTGCCTCCGCATGGCAAAATGTTTGGGCGTCACCATATACATGATGTCATCAGTGCTTCTTCTGCGCCTACTGCTGGGATCAATCGTGAGTTGGACATGTCAGCAGAGTTGGGTGGCACCAAGGAAAGCTCCCGTGCCGTCGTGGCCTATTTTGCATACTGTTATGGGGTTACACCATCGGACTGCTGCTAGCCAACGTTGGCGTTATAGTGAGTGGCAACGGCCAACCAGCGCTTATGTACCTGGTGCCCTGCACTCTTGGTGTGTTAGCGGTGGTCGGCTGGCGCCGTGGCATCTTAATAAAGCTCTGGGACGGACCGCCAGAGCTCATCCCGGGATACGCACGCCGCGACAGCACGTCAAGTGTGGGTGGGCTTGACATCAGTGACGCAGCACGATTACGAGGATTCACTCTTGAGAATGGCAAGGCCGCCGGTAGCGATCTTGTCCTTCTGCAACAGCAACAGGGACAGACTCCTATGTCTGGCGGGTCATATACCAGGAGCGAGGAAACACCTCTGGGTCACGACACGCCTTTGGAATTGCGGCAAGTTTAGATATGCAGCATCAAAAGTATTATATAAAAAATATCATATGCCTTTGACCCACTCGTCATCCTCACCCCACTCGTCTGCGGCATCTACAGCAGTAAGCTCGTCATCCATTTCAGCGGCGAAGAATGCCGACGCCTCTGCAGCAGTAGGCAAGGATGAAACAGATGATAACACTGGCGCTGTCACTGGTTGCGAGGTAGCGGTCGCAGGAGGCAAGGCTACCGCCGCACTCTTCTTGAACATTGGCACCATGCCGAATTGCTGGTCATTCACAGCACATATTAGTACCATATACCTCGGCATAAGCATTATAGAATAGCCACTTACGCTGAAGAGGTCGTCGACACCCTCGCTTTCCTTCTCAACATCAGTGTAGGCGCCATGGGCTGCACTGGGTGGTGCGGACACCACTTCCGGTACAACCTCGAAAGAGTCGCTGGAGCTGTTGGATTCCACACTCGAGGGCAGTATGTCCCCTTGCCCGCAATCGCAATTTCGTGTAGTTGCGCGTGCTGTTGCTGCGGGGGCGGTGGCAGGGGCCGACTGAGCTTGAAAGGACTGAGGTTACTAGGGTCCTGGCGAGGTGTCGTGGGGCGCGGAGCACTTCGTGGCGATGCAAAAGGATTCAGCTGGGTCATTTGCGCTTGTGGGGAGCTGCCTTCCCAGTCATCCCAGTTGTCCTTATCGTTGGCAAAAGTGTCCTCTTCGTATTCGTCACAGTATTCGTCATCGTCGTCTTGGCTGTGGCTGAACGTTTGTTCCTCTGGCACTTGGGTATACTGCACCTTAGGACCCTTGGAGCTACCTCCTCCTGATGTACTCGAGCTACTGGATGATCTGCCAAGGCGTCGTTTACGTCCCCAGAGTAAAAGGAACACACAGCAAATGCCCGCCAGCACAAGCAGAACCACTGGATTGATGCCCTGATCCAGATACCCAGGCGCGTGAGTCTCCGCATCGTTGTTCGTCGCAGTATCCGTGATAAGTGTCGGGTCTTGGGTGCGTAGAGACGGCTTACTCGTCGCCTTCGGTGTCACCGCAGGCTCAGTCGTCTGAAGCAGCACCTCCGGCGCCTCTGTAGTCGCGGCTTCGGTGGGCACTGGAACTGTCGTGTCCGGCATCTGTGTGACTGAAGGTGTCTCTCCTTCGTCGGCAACTGCCAAATCGACGGTCGGCTCTGCTTCCAACTTCTCCACTGGGGTCACTTTCTCTCCCTCGTCGTTTGATGGCACCCGTGGGATGTCCAACTTTGCCGTAGGCGTAGGGGGGTCGTCACGAGCACCAGCGCCTCGTCGTCCTTGTTGTCCTCCTGCGTTTCATTGGTGTTGGTGGGCGTCGGTGCAGCAGTCGACTGCTGCCCCGCGTCGACCGGTTTCTTGTCCTCGGCATCGCCCACCCCACCACTCAGCGGTTGGTCTGCGGCCTGCGCCAGCGTCTCCACGAGTTGCAGCACCATCGCCGCGGCTGCAGTAGTCAGAATCCGTCCCCGACACTGGAATGCGACCATCGTTCACCTGCTGGCCACTGTGCCAAGGCGAGAATGGACTGTATCAGAGTCTGAGTATTCCAACTGAGGGTTTATGCATTATCGTTTGAGCACTGGTTGAAGACCATGCACGCGGACCAGGATGTAGAGCTGCGGCGCGGGCTGCTAGCGCCCGATGAGGAGGGCCCCCAACGCCCATGCGCAGGCAGCGCTCGACCTCAATGGGTGCCATGGAGAGGCTGGTGCTGTCGCCGTGGGAGAAGTGGGTCACGCACGGCCGCTTCCCGTACAAGCTGGCGCTGCATGTGGCGCTGGTGCTGCTCACCTTCGCGCAGATGCAGCTCTTCGACGCACAGAACGCCGCTTATATGCGTGCCTCCCACCGGAACTGGTGCGTCGATCGATTGCACTGCGCTTCTTTGTTGCTGAAGTGGTGGTGGCTGCTTCACTGACGCATTGGCTCAAACACAGGGCGTTCTTCTTCCTGCCGCCAGCTGCTGATATCGGCGTCGTGTACGTCACGTTCCCACTAAGTTATTGCTGTGATCGCCCTGCCGCAATATGTATATCCCATTGACTAAAGATTGTTGCCATGCCCTCGTAACTGAACAGACCGAGGTTCCAGCGCGAGCTCTACACGATCAACCGGACGATGGCGGCTGTGCAGTACCTGCGAGACGCATATTTCTCGATTGGCAACTCCTCAGTTGCCAACTACGAGTACTTGCACACATCGGCTGGTGAAATTGAGCCGCTCAAACTTACAGTCAGTCGCGTTCTACCCAACGGAGATCCAGATACGCGAGAATATTTGGTATCTCAGCACGATGAGGATGTGGGGCCCTTTGACCCCAAAATGAATCTGTGGCAGAAAAAGCACTTGTTTCGATCACTACGTGGCGCTACCTTTGCCTTTCCTCTGCGTGACCGCCAGTTTGGGAACTTCTATGAAGAGTGTTTTGAGTGGCAAGTGCATGTCGGCTTCCAAGTGGCGGAAAGTGCGCATGTTCATGTCCAGCTGGAGGACTGCGATGTGTATCGCTGTGCAAGCACGCACCTGCGCCCATTCTGGACCACAGCTAGACACAGCTTCGTGTGGATGCATATCGTAGTTGCAGTGGTCTCTCTCGTATACATGACGCTCAGTCTCAAGGCCCTGCGGCGCTCTTTTCACGTGTAAGTAAGTTGTCAGAACATTTGCCCTGCTTCCTCTAAGTATGTGTTACCAATTTGTTTCCCAGCATGGCACGAGCAAGAGGCTTGATACTTAATCACACCAAGGTCAACAGCGAGTTGCACGAGGTCGGCACGCAGGACAGCGAAGAAGACCATGAGCAGGTTCATGTCAGGCAGACTGGAGCGTTTGGTTCATTGACTAAAATCCCCTTTCTCTCAAGCTCAGACTTCTTAACGGCCTGTACGCACATACTTAACTTGTCGTCTTTGCGTCCACTGTAACATTACATTCTTACGTGTGTGCTGCTGTGCAACAGGCAACTTCTCGTTTTCGTCTCACTGACATTATTGCTCATAAGCACGTTGTGGAGTTTATTTTTCCTCGAGGCGCACATGCCAATTCATTTTTGGCATCGTCTACTTCATGGGACGGCGCTACTGCTTCTCTGGAGCTGCCTTGTTGGGTACCTGGAGCACAACCGCCACATCTACTCCATCGTTTTAACGCTCAAGTGGGGGACGCCTCGAGTGCTACAATTTCTGCTCGGTGTTTCTCCAATTTTCTTCGGGTATGCTTTGTTCGGGACGATATACTTCGGCAACAAGATCGAGGAGTTCGGCACAATGAGTGCTTCCATGATCACACTGTTTTCACTCATGAACGGAGATATCATCATGGATACCTTTGATGCCATGGAATTGCACCACTTCCTCATCTCGGGAAAAGTGTACTTGTACACGTTTATTTCGCTGTTCATGTACGTGGTGCTAAATATTTTCATCGCCATCGTCGAGGAGGCCTTTTCGCCACGCGGTCCACGCGTCGTCGGCTGAGCGACTTACTATCCGACCCGCGAGTATCTCGCGCCAATGCAACCAAGGAAGCAGACATCTCGGCGGAAATGATGCGCGTTCTGCTCCAGTTAATGGAATCGGAATAATCGTAGAGGTAGTAGATAATATCAATTATGTTGAAGTTAAACATATACGAAAGCGCTACCTGCGCTTCAATCATGCTGCTTACTCCTTAAGCGTAAAGCTACTCACCTAAAACCTCGGTGGCAAGCTTAGTAACATCGTCGTCGACCTGGACAACGTGTTTGTGCAGGGACTGGCATTGCTCCTGAAGCGTGGTAATGTGTCCGCGCTGCACGTTGAGGCACTTGTTGAGTCGCTCGATCTCTTCGCTGGCCGTGTTGAGCTTTTTCTGGTAGTCAATGCGCAGTTTGTGCAGCTCTTCGCTTGTGCGGTCGGTGATTTCTTCGATCTTGGTCATGAGCAGCGCCTTGTCAGCCTGGTGGATCGACATTAGCTTTTGGATTGTGTCCTCGTGCGACTGCACCTTGCACTCAAGAGAATACAGTTGATCCTTGACGCTCACACGGTTGCCACCGGTGGAGACAGACGTGTTGGAATTACTGGGAGACATGATTCGCGATGACGGGCGACGCATTTCTCGCGAAGGAGACTGGGCTTGCATCTCATCTTCGATGTCGGCGAACATGCGCTCACTGTCCATGCTGATCTTCATGTTCTTCATGCTCGAGCTTGACAAACGAGACTCCATGATTGGCAAATTGAGTGTCGATACTGACTACGTAGAAAGCCGTCCGAGTGGTTGAAGCGAGCGGTTGACTGCAAATTGAAGATTGACACCCTTCAGCGGCTCTATTGCTCGGCATGCCACAGAACCTCACTGGCATGCAAATACGGCCAGGTTTAGCCAGTCCAGGAAAAGCAGTCCAAACTTATCCGGCGAGGTCACAATGCTAATAAACCTGAAAGAATCGCATAAGAACCAATTCGAGTGCTTATTTAGCTCGAGTTGTCAGGATGAGAGGAAGGATATTCAAGACGAGCTTGCGCCAGACCGACAAGGCAGGAGAGTCCCCGAGTCTTGTCTTGGACTCGGGCTATGTAGAATGCTTGCACGTCAATACTTAAAACTCGATCGATTTCTTACGTGGATATGGCGCGCTTCCACCACTTCCCATATCTGAGCCGCCTTCGACGGTCAGCTCGCTGGAAAAAGAGTCCAAGTCGCTGGATACTGAATAGCTACTGAAAGACGGGAATAGATCGCCGCCCGGGTCGTCGGTGTTGTTGCCTTCTTCACGGGAAGCGGCCAACAATGCAGTGTTTGGCGTGGTGGTTGTGTCAACGCCCTGCGAGAAATCAGAAGAACCCACTGAGTGTGAGGAATCGCTGATCGGCGAGAACGTGCGCTCCTGATGCTGCACCACTACTTCCGTGTCTGTTAGCGTACTACTCATCGGGGCGCCAGCGTACGTGTGGTAGCTCCCCCGGAGAAGCCCGAAATCTGGGACGGGTTCGTGTCATGCGACCGTGCTGCGCTCTCCCGGTTGCTTGCAACCGTTCTGGCCTGACTTTCTCGCAAGCCGATCGGGAGCATGTTGACGTCGTCCTTGGGCTGCGAGTGACTGAGCTCCACCGCCTGCACTACCTCTCTGCGGTTGTCACCCCGAAGAGGCCGATGCTTAAACCAGTTGAAGACGAAAATCAGCACGCCGATCACAATCGCAATCGCCAGGCCGATGAGGACCCACTGCCACGTCTTCAAGCCGCCGCCGCTACCTGACCCGCCATCGCCGCTTGCTAGTGCAATACTAGTGCGCACTGCTCTGACTGCGATGGTTGGCATCGCGTCTGGAGTTGAGAATGGCGCTGGTGGCTGCAGCACAGCAGAGCAAGCAACGTTTGAAGCGTCAGTAAGTTACATTCCGCCCGGTTATCCTCTCTATTTCGCGCACGCACACACAATGCACTGTGATCCAGTTCGGCCAGTCGCTTGCGTTAGTCAAGGCGTCCGCACTGTCGCCAGTGTTCGAGCCCACTCGGTGTGCTGCGTGTGTTCCTTCCACTGCTGGACGCTTGAAATGCCCTGAGAAACGAAGCGTTTCAATTTGGGGATCCTGATCAAACCAATTTTTGGTCATTGAATTGTATAGACAGGGATTCAGAATAGAGAAGTGAATATTTTATTTGATTAGTAATCGAACACAATATGAAGTGTATCGTTTTACGCGGGGTATGAAAGTAGCTGCAGCAATATATCAGCGCTTTTACACGACCGTCGGACCAGTCACTTCATTTCTCAACATCGTTGTGCAAGCGCGATGCCGATCCTTCCACCGCTCGAGGTTTTGAGGTGTTGAGCCTTATTGAACTCCGTGGCGATCGATCGTAAGTCCGACCTTGAACGCCGGAGAGAGGAACACTCCTGGGTTTTACAAACATTGCTCTTACCGACATTGACTATTCGCATGATTGTTTTGCTTAAGAACACCTCGGATGAAGAACTTCACTCCGCGTCATCCTGATCGCACGTTGACGCCACCGCCTTGTACGAGTGTCTACAGACCCCGGATGCTGGTTTTATTACATGTGGGGGGTGAGTTGCGGTTGTGTAGTCGGAGCATTCACATGACATCCGTTCTCTCTTTTAACGGATGGAGCAAAGTGTGGTACACATACCACCGAACTTGTGCGGAGACCGCTCTTTTTCATGCACAGCTTCGGTACCTTTAGACTCACAAGGTGGGTTCGGCTCGCGGCTCGCACCACCACACATCGCGGCGTCCGCTGGATTAGCCAGAACGGATTTCGAGCCGCGCCCCGCAGCAAACCCTCGCCCGCACCGATTCCCACAATGGCTACTGAAGTCTGGGCCTCCTACAAGCAATGGGCTGACGCCCAGGAGACGCGCTTTCTGGACTGGGCGGACCCCTCGGGCCAGTACAAGCTCTCGCCCATGCAGAACCTGCCCGGCGCCGACTTCGCCACGGCCTTCGCCATCTGCGTCGTCTACGTGGCCTTTGTCGTCATCGGCACGGTGCGTTGCTCCACCCGATAAAACCTCTGGAATGTGCCCTATTGAACTAACAGTTCATGTATCCTTGTGTGAATCTTCCAGCTGGTGATGAAGGCTGGAGTGCCCGCCATCAAGACTAGCCCGCTCCAGTTCATCTACAACCCGCTGCAGGTCGTCCTGTGCTCATACATGTGCATGGAAGCCGGCATCCTCGCCTTCCGCAACGTACGTTGCACCCCATGACAGAGGACATATTGTGAAGATCGCATATCTCATCTACCTTGTTCGCTTTGATCACCTCTTTGCAGGGCTACTCGGCGACGCCTTGCAACGCGTTCAATGCTGAAAACCCCATTATGGGCAACGTGATGTACATGTTCTACCTGTCCAAGATCCTGGACTTCTTTGACACGATCTTCATTGTCCTGGGCAAGAAGTGGAAGCAGCTCTCTTTCTTGCACGTGTATCACCACCTGACCATTTTCGCGGTGAGTGCCGCACCCTGGTGCTTGTGCAATGGATGCACATAAGTAACCGAGGTCTAACGTTTCGTCCTTGCGTTTCTTCTTTTACCAACAGATTTACTTTATGAACTTCCGCGTGGCCTACGACGGTGACATCTACGCCACGATCATCCTGAACGGATTCATCCACACCATCATGTACATGTACTACTTCGTGAGCGCACACACGCGTGACATCTGGTGGAAGAAGTACCTTACGGCCTTGCAGTTGGTTCAGTTCGTGACGATGAACGTGCAGGGCTACCTCATGGTCTCGCGTTCGTGCGACAACTTTCCGCACAAGGTGCCTGTCATCTACCTGATCTACATCCAATCGCTGTTCTGGCTGTTCATGAATTTCTTCATCAAGTCGTACTGCTCGAAGCCGCGCAAGTCTGGCAAGAAGAAGACGCAGTAGAGAGAGAGAAAGAGGTGGAGACAGACCGCGTAGACAGCGTCCAGGAAATAACTCGGACGTACCGTACGTACTTTGGGGTCTGGTCTCGTTGGTACAGCCTAGATAGGAGCTGGGACGGAATGCACTGTAGCTAGCTGTTTTGCAAATGCTTTCGAAACCAATACACTGTCTACAGGAGTTTGCTCCAAGGGCATTTATCAACCGTTAGGTACGTTTTGTTTCGTGTGGTGGTGTGTATCAGCTTCCCGAACATTCCCGGGTTTTGTGTACCCCGGCTTTTGTGTCGTTGTCGGTATCCTTTCGTCTGAACTGTTGGTGGTCGCGATATGTGTGCGTGTTTTTTTGCTGGCGGTTGTTCAAAATGATGCCTCGAAGCGTCCTCGATAGCCAACTCTTTCCGATGGACAGCAGCAGACAGCAGCAGGCTTCTGTCCATCGGACTAAATAGCGCTGCTGTCATCAACGCTTTTCAGTCCAACCGCACAGTAGATCTCTATGGTTCATCGACTCTGAATTGTTACCCCTTTTAATCGTGCGATCGGCAGTGACACGAGATGGCGTTCGTCCACATGCAGATTCGATTCGCTGCGACACAAGACACAGTCTCTGACTAGTTGTCGGTGACTACCCACTCGGACGAGCGAGCGAGCCACCGTCGGGATTCCCGATGGTGCGTAAGCCGCAGCGATCCAGCAGCTCCACTGCATCCTCTCGAACTTGATACAGAGCCCGTCTGGGCCAGTCGAATGCGACGTCTATTTCCACGTACGTGGCACGGCATCGCGGCCGCGTCGAGGCGGCAAGCTACGCGACCACTTCAACTTGAGACCGTTTAACGCTTAATAACGAGCGCCGGCATCTGCTGACTGGTCGGTCCTTGTCCGAGTTGAAGCGCGCCACCTGCGCCAATCAGCGACTGCCAGCGCCAATGAATGCGACATTTCTTCGTGTACGCAAAGCACCGCGCTCGTTGTGCAATTGGAGTGCAAGAACGAGCGCGCTCGGTTGATTGCCACCGGCGTCCGCGCGCTTGCGCCTTGACCCGAGGCCTTTCCCTGGGGAGGCTCGCGCACGAGGCGGGGCGTTCGTTTCTGTTCCCGAGCGTATCTGTGCGCTCGAGCATTTGAACTTTGCAGAGACTTGCTCCTGGTTGACACGGGCGTGTCCACACCGACCGCAGTCGCGCAGACTGCGGTCGGCGCAGCCTGCAATGCGGAACAACACCATGGTGCTGCTGATGGCACAATTGAGCCAACACGAGAGCAGAGCAGCGGCAGTATGGATACCAACATCCCAGAGCTCCGCCGGAGCAGACCAATGCGCTCCATACACGACGGACAAGTGGCTTGAGATCTTGTCCGCATTCGTCCAGAGATCGCCAGTTGTGGTTGTACCCATGCACCGGCTGTACAGTTCAAATTCACATAACCCGTCCTGTTTTCGGCCGTTTCCGGCCAAAGACGAGCCTAAACCTGCACAAACGTATGCATGAATCCATGTGGGCCATTAAGCGGGTTTGGCGCGGCGGCTGCCGCGTGCCTGGCCCGCTTTCGCTGCCGCGGACGTCTGCCGTCTCAACCGGGCCAGGATTCACTTTCTCGTGCGACATTTGCATAGCTTCCGCGCGTCCAAACGTACAGCCGCCGCATATCAAAGTCAGTCTTGCTTTTCGCCGTCCGCTGCCAGATTGTTTGCGGCTCCTCAAGCTCACGTCGCGCGCGATGTGGCTGCAGACCAGTCGTTGGCAATTTAGGATACAAGTGACCGCTGTGTGGTACGCCTGCCCCGCCGCTGCAAACGAAGGCGTCATCAGCGCGGGGAAGGCGAAAACAGCTCGACGTGTCATCGTTGCCGTTGAGCGCGATGTCTGTACTGTATTAATAGTATCAAGTCTGACGGGCAAAATCAGGCCTGACTTTGCCCTCCAGTCTGCGTCGCGCTTTTGACTGGCCGTGGCCGAGTTCTGGCTGGACCTTTGCCGAGAGTGCCCCCCATCGAGCTCACTCCACCTTTGGTGCCACAACGCGATCGGCAGCTCCAGCGACGGACTCCCCAAGACACCGAGAACCAGCGCACGATGGCCTCCGCACTCCTCGAGAGCTACAAGCAATGGGCTAACGGCATGGACGGCATGCTCATGGACTGGGTCGACCCCACGCTCCGCTACCGCCTGTCCCCCATGCAGGATAACTTCCTGGCCGACTTCGGCACCGTCTTTGCCATCTGCGTGGGCTACCTCACCTTCGTGGTGGTGGGCACGGTAAGCATTTTGTGCGCATGATCTTCCCGTTGGAAGGACGCAATAGCACTGACAGCGACCTTCCTCTCGTTTGTGCGACCACCGCAGCTCATCATGAAGTCGGGCGTGCGGGCGTTCAACACCGCGCCCCTGCAGTTCATCTACAACCCTTTCCAAGTCGTTCTGTGCTCGTACATGACCGTCGAGGCCATCCTGCAAGCCCGCCGCAACGTACGTGAGACGAATACCGATCCTCCGTACGATTTAGCTGTTCCCCAAGCACCATACTGACCCTTGTCCTCTATTCATGCATGCAGGACTACTCGCCGACCCCCTGCAATGCGTTCAACCACGAGAACCCCGTCATGGGCAATCTCATGTACATCTTCTACCTGTCCAAGGTGCTCGACATGTGCGACACGTTCTTCATCGTCATGGGCAAGAAGTGGAAGCAGCTTTCGGTGCTGCATGTGTACCACCACGTGACCGTCTTCTTCGTAAGTGTTTTTCCTGCCCTGATTTTTTTCCACAATCAATGCTAAAGCTGCCGCCAGTGCCTTTGACCATTGAACTGACCTGCATGCATGTTTTTGCTGCATTTTGCTTCCTTTTTCGACTTGCAGTGCTACTGGGCCAACTTCCGCACGTCCTACGACGGTGACCTGTACGTGACTATCGTACTGAACGGCGGTGTGCACGCGATCATGTACATGTACTACTTCGTGAGCTCGCACACGCGCGAGATCTGGTGGAAGCCGTACCTGACGACGGTCCAGATGATCCAGTTTTTGCTGATGAATGCGCAGGGTTACCTGATGGTATCGCGCTCGTGCCCGGGTATGCCGTACAAGATCTCGGTCATGTACCTCATCTACGTCCAGTCGCTCTTCTGGCTCTTCATGAACTTTTTCGTCGTGAACTACTGCTTGAAGTCACGGAAGGGCTCGGCCATCAAGGCCGACAAGAAGAAACTGTAAGTGAGTTGTTTCGAGTCGATCTGTCAGTGGGAGGCGCGCAAAGCGGTTGGTGCGGAGTGGGTATGCTATTCTGTTTGGCTTCCCGATTGCAAGCAAGCAAGGAGGGCACGGAGGCAAAGCGCAGACGCCAGAGCGTGCTCTGGGATCCACTCGCCCACCGCGCACACACTGTATCTTCTTATCGCCAACGTAGGGTCTCCCTTCCACCGGATCGTAATGGCAACAATATAGCTCAGTTCTTCAGTTCTTGCATCATCACCAGCTTCTATTGCCCATGGTATCCATAGCTCACGTGGCGTCCTCTCCGGCAGAAGTCTGCTCATGGGATCAGCTCCATAGAAGGTCGATTAATCGTTGTGACGTGTCAGCGCAACGTCATATGGCTACATTCGTTGTCGTCACTCAAAGGGCTCAGGTCACTTTTTCGGGGATGACGCTGGCGCCACGCATTTGCCCAGCGTCCGTGCGGTGCCCGCCCACTCCGCCTCTGCCTCGCTTCCGACGATGCCGGTCCCGCTCCCCGCCTCCGCCCTGCAGCGCCTCGACAAGCTGTCCGCCGACTACGGCACGCCGCTGCAGCTCTACGACGAGCAGCTAATCCGTGACAACGCGCGCCGCCTGCTGGCCGCCTTCCGTGCGCACTTCCCGGACTTCCAGCAGTTCTACGCCGTCAGGCGCTGCCCAACCCGGCCATCCTCAAGATCCTCAAGGACGAGGGCTGCGGCATGGACTGCAGTTCGTCCGCCGAGCTGCACAGTGTCAAGGAGCTGGGCGTGCCCGGCAGCCAGGTCATGTTCACGTCCAACTTCACGTCGCAGAAGGACCTGGCCACAGCCTTCGACCAGGGCGTGATCGTCAACCTCGACGACGTGTCGCTCGTCGACAGCCTCGTGGCCGCGCGAGGCAAGTGCCCGGAGCTCATGACCTTCCGCCTCAACCCAGGCCTCGGCCGCACTGACTCGAGACAAAGTCCAACGTGCTGGGCGGACCGGACGCCAAGTTCGGCGTGCCGCCGTTCCAGATCGTCGAGGCCTACCGCAAGGCGCAGCAGGCTGGCGCCACACGCTTCGGCATCCACATGATGACTGGCTCCTGCGTCATGAACCAGGACTACTGGCGGGAGACAGTCACGGTGCTGTTCAACACCATCATGCTGCTCAAGAAGGAGCTCGGCATCGAGTTCGAGTTCATGAACATTGGCGGCGGTCTGGGCATCCCGTACCGCAAGGACCAGGAGCCCGTGAACGTTGAGGGCATCGCCAAGATGCTGCGTGAGGTGTTCGACGAGGCCATGCAGCAGCACGGACTCGAGACCCTCCCGCGTCTCTGCATGGAAAATGGCCGCTACATGACTGGCCCGTATGGCTGGCTGGTCACCCGCTGTGAGGCCATTAAGGAGACGTACGGCCGCTACTACGGCGTGGATGCGTGCATGGCGCACCTCATGCGTCCTGGCATGTACGGCTCGTACCACGAGATCTCCATCCCCGCCCGCGAGAACGAGGAGGTGGTCCCGTCACACGTTGTGGGCACACTCTGTGAGAACAACGATTGGTTCGCGAAAGACCGCCCGCTGCCCAAGGCGCAGGTAGGCGATCTGTTCGTTATTCACGACACTGGCGCTCACTCGCACTCGATGGGCTTCCAGTACAATGGCAAGCTTCGTGCGCCCGAGGTACTTCTCCGTGCTGATGGCAGCGACTCCTCATGTAAGTATTTTAAATTTGAAGTGTATGTGGCGGTGGGTGGCAAGACTAACGTACGATGTACACACTTTGTGGGCTGGGTATATGTTCATTATAGTCGTAAGCGGGAGACGTTCGAGTCTCTGTACGGCAACTGCGTGATGCCTGCGGATCTGTAATTGCAGACACGGTCCTTCCATGAGATAGACTAAAACCAACACCAGAGGTGTGTTCTCCGCCCTGAACAATATACCAAGTCCAAGAGGTCGAGTAAAACGTGCACATCAATGCATCTTTTGTGGGCCCATTTTGAAAGCGATGAAAATTTTCTATGGATAGAACTCGGTGCTACCGCTGAAAACGACCCCAACTCGTCTAACCTCCGATTCCGCGCGCCACTCCCTTCTCTTCGTTTTGCTGCCCTGCAAAGTTGTTGAAGATTTGCTCAAGCGTGGTCTGTGAGACAGCGTATTCGCGGATGCCAAGCTGCTGTTTGCTTCCCTCCACGCGCCTGAACACGCTAGCCAGACGTGGCACTTGGCCCGTGAGCTTGTAGCGGCAGAGATCGTTTTGACGCTCCAGTAGTTTCACACCGGAGTTGGGATCAGCAGCGAAGCTTTCCTTTAGGAAAGCATCCAACGCCAGGAAACGTTCTTCAGCAGCCCACCACGCGCAGAGCATGCCGAGCCGAATAGCCCCGTCCCGTTCCAGTGCTGAGGCTAACGTGTATCCCGTGGCATGACTCATCACTACCTTTTCAGCCCATGATGCGTCGCCGAGAGCTTCGCATCGAGCACGCAATTCAGAGCGCGAGAACGTCGTCGTAGATATACTGCCGCCGAACACGGTTGCGACACGAGCGTCAATGTCGTGTGTGGGCGTGGCTGCCAGCTTCATCTCGAGCATCAGACCGTCACCGAACCGGTGCTTCAGATGCTGGACACTGCCAAGGCAGCGCAGACGACCGCCCACCATAATGCCCACGCGTGTGCAAAGCGCCTCACACTCCTCCATGCTGTGCGTAGTGAGGATGATGGTTGATTCCTTGCGCTGCGTAGAGATGGCCGCGATGACATTCCACATGAAGCGGCGGGAGACTGGGTCCATGCCCGTCGAAGGCTCGTCTAAGAATACGATGGGCGGTGATCCGATAAGAGCGATGGCAACCGAGAGCTTGCGCTTGTTGCCGCCACTGAGTGTTCCAGCCAACTTGTTTTCAAAGTCATCCAAGTTCATTTGGTGCATGAGAGACTTAACCACGTTGTTCAGTTCTGCCCGTGACACGCCTTTGATGCGAGCAAAGAGCTCTAGATGCTCTCGTACTGACATCAGTTCGAAAAGAGCGTCAAACTGCGGGCAGTAGCCAATTAACCGCCGCACTTCCAGTTGCTCGCTCAACACATCGAAGCCGCCCAGCGTGCCACTGCCAGCGGTGGGGAGAATGTCGCCGGTCATCATCTTCATGGTCGTGGTCTTGCCAGCACCGTTGATGCCCAAGTAGCCGAAACACTCACCTTTGGGCAGGCCGAAGGACACGTTGCGCACGGCCACTTTGTTGCCCTTGTAAACTTTGCGGACTCCAAGCAGCTTTACTGCGTCACCATCAGCTCCACCACTGCGAACACGTTCTGCCTCGCGTGCCACATCCTCGTCTTCTTCGTATGGTGCATCCTGTAGCACGGGATCCTTAAAAACTGCGGCCTTGATTTTGGGGAAACTCAGCAAGAAGTCGATGCCCACAGCAATCGTAAAGAAGAGCATAGCATCGACTGCGAGGTAAAGCATCTCCCAGCCCATGATGTCCATCTCGAAAGGGCTTGTGGTTCCAGACGTACGTCCGAAGGCGGCACTGATCTCGTTGAGGCATTGATTCAGCAGTGCGCTGCCCAGGTTGAAGAGCGGGCTGAGGCGCCATATAAACTTGAGGGCCTTGTTGGCATCGGCACTGCTCTCGCTCACAACATCAAGGATGAAGGACACAACCATCAGCACAACGCCCAACAGGAAATTGGCCATGATGGTATACGTTTGGGCGGATGCATGCTCCTTGAAGAAGTAGGAGAGGCAGTATGTGAAAGGGCAAATTGCCAGCCCGAACAGAAGAAAGAGCAACACGACACCCCCAAACGTTTGACTTGTGCAGCTGATGCAGTCGTTGCCGGTGAATGACGCGATGTCAAATATCTGGATGAGAACAATCGCCGCCACGAACGGGATAATGTACGTGATCAAATCCCACAAGTAGTTGGCCAGCCAGAAGGCTGGAAGACTCACCCCTGACACAAGCTGCTGATGTTTCGAATTGTGCTCAGCCTGCTTTTCCTTCACGAGGAAGCCGACAATGGAGGCCGGGAAAAAAGCAAAGGCAATAACAATGAAGATGCAGGCTGTGAATGCCAGGAACGACCCAAACAGCCCTTTCGTAGCAGCAGTCATGGGTAGGGGAAAAGTGTTTGCCTTCAGCGAAACATCGGATGATGTTGCAGTCGATGCCGAGGCGCCGCCTGCCATGAAGCGATAGAGGGCCTGGTCCATAAGTGCCTTGAAGATCACGGCACCATGAGTGGCTGTTGTGTTCACAAAGAGGTGGTAGCCGAACACGCGCTCGGACGCAGAGGCATGCACAAGATAGCCACCGTATTGTGCCTTCACTGGTGTCTGTGTGGCCGTGGTCTCGTCCGCATCCGTCTTCCCGAATGCGCGCTGGTATATTTTGTCTCCCATACGCAAGCAATACGCGTTGCTGTCAGTGGTGCTAGAATTTGCTAGATCTCCAGCAGTGTAAGTCACGCCGAAAACGGTCGTTGGCAGGGTGGCGTAGGGAGGCGAAGTGATATCGGCACTCGAAAATTGGGCCGTATCACCACCAGTGAAAAGCGCGTCCAGAGTGTGTGAGCACCACTGCGAATCGTCAGCTTGACAGAAGTATGGTACACTATTGGTGCCGACAGGCTTGGGCGCTGCAGCCTCAAACTTGCCGGTGTTTAGCGCAAGCTTTACATCCGACTTCGCAAGCGAGCTGGTTTTGAGGATGATAAAACCAGCCGCGAGCAGCGTCACTGGCAGGAGCGCACTGAAAATAATGACACGCCGATCACGCCGAGCAATTCGTAAGCGTTTGAGCAGCAATGCTGACAGGTGCACGAAAAACATCGATAAACCTGTAAGGTTTGCGATAGATGGTCCTCCTGACGGCAGAGCGACGCTGGGGCTCGCACCATCTTTGTTGAGAGTGTGCTGGTTTTCCTCATCACTAGCTTCGGCCACTTTAATGAAGACCTCCTCCAGCGTCGTCACTGAAATGCCGTAGGACAACACGCCAAGCTCAGCCATTCTCGCGTCGAGGTCCTCAAAAAGCTGCGGGAATGTCGCTGTGGCGTCCAATGGAAGCTGGAAGGCGATTTCGGAGCCGACGTTGCTGAGAATCTTTCCCGTGGGTACACGAGAAGTAACAAGTGCCTGAAGCTGTGATTCATTGCATGGCGCAGCTGGATCACTGCTCTTGACAAGCGTGAAATTGTATCCAGCCCCAAAGCGATTTTTCAGGAAAAGTGACGAGCCGCAGCAACGTAGTTGACCCTCGGCCATAATGGCAATACGATCGCCCAAAATGTCGGCTTCGTCCATAAAGTGCGTCGTGAGAACCATGACACGGTTGGCTCGGTTATTTAGTAAAATCTCCCAGGTGCTTCGCCGACTGTATGGGTCCATTCCACTCGTGGGTTCATCCAGAAAGACCAGTGAGCTATCGCCCAGCAAGCAGATAGCAACTGATAGCTTGCGCTTCATTCCACCAGATAAAGCACCAGCGAAAACATGCCGCTTTTCGGTGAGACCCACTTCCTTCACTTTGATATTCACTTCTTCGCGTAGTGCAGCCCCATGGTAGCCTTTCACACGACCATAGAACAGTAAGTGTTCTTCGACTGTGAGCTCACTGTAAAGCACGTCGTGCTGGAAGCAGAGTCCTAGGGACTGCCGAATTTCGGCCATGTCGTGCACAAGCGACAATCCACGAAAAGATGCATCGCCTGACGAAGGTGCTACCATACCCGTGAGCATTGAGATAAGTGTGGTTTTACCGGCACCGTTGTGACCTAGCAAGCACGTGATTTGGTCTTTGTACATAGCAAGACTTACACCACGAACAGCGCGTTTAACGCCGCCAGGCACGACAAATTCCTTTTGATATCGTGGATCACCAAAGCCTCACCAGTGCGCTCTTGGTGTTGCAACTCTTCCGTGGCAGGCTCAATGTTAGCATTAGTGACGTCAAGCACAGCTTGGACATCGTTGCTAGACACATCGTTGACCTTACTCGAGTGTCGCTGGCTATGTCTGTTGCGCAGCCAAAAGCTTGGTTGGAGAGGGAAATACCATTTCTCGACAGTACCATACTCGCGGGGGATGACGCGCTCCAGATAGAGTCCTGCCACCGTGTAAAGAAAGATATCCAAGAAGAGCATGCCAATCGAGGAACCGAACTTGAAGTTGTCTATGACGATGCTGGAGGAACCGAAGCTCATGCCCACACCTGTCGACTCCGCGGTGGCCAACGACTGAACACCGAAGGCCAACGCCACGGGAGGCAACAAACATGCGCCCGTCTTGGAATTAATCGAGGAAGTCGACGAAAATCCACTGGAGACGAAGTACATGAAGAAGAAGAGCACCATCCCGGCGAAGGAACCTGTGCGTGAGCGCGAGAAAAGCGTGCTCATGAAAAGCCAAAAGCCAGCACGCTTAGCGAGAACAGCAAGAAGAAGATGAAGATAAGCACTGGGTCACTGTTCGGGAAGAGGCCGGCCCTACTCGCGATGGCTTGCAGGATAGCGCTCAAGGTGAATATGACGACGTAAGTGATGTACCACGAAAGGACGATGGCATTTTCCGACATGCCAAGAATCTTAAGATATTCGCGCGAGCGAGTCTCTTTTTCCTGGATAAGCACTACCAGCACACGCGAAATGGCATACAGGTAAGCAAGCACGAAGACGAGCGGAAAAACAGAGTTAATCTGGTCGTAGAACGGAGCTGAGAGGAAACTTTCGATTGGGAATGGCGCCACAGTCGTTCCAAAGTATGGTTGGGGGCTTGACGCAGCGGAACGAGAAGTTGTTCGCGTGTGCTTGACAGCAGTGCATTGAATTGAGCCTGTAGCGCCTTAGAACTACCACCAAATGCCATGGTTAGCCCAGCTGTCAGAAGGACGTCGCTCTCAACGGAATGAAATAGTCGGGCGTCGTTGTCGCTACTAGACACAGCCGTCGACAGTTTTTGCTGGCATACGCCGGTGGTCGTCTTCGTCGTTGCGTCCCACTCGGGCATACAGTTAACGAAGCGTGCCACTAGGGTCTGCAGCGTCATGAAGCCACGTGCAGCGTAGGAGATGTAATGCGTCTGGTCGATCGTGCGTTGGAATGGTGATTCAAATGGTGGGTCTCCAAGTGTGCGTGGCACAGTTCCTGGAGCACCCCGCCTTCCCACGGTTGAGTTCATGCGTACGGAATACTCGATAGACTGGAACTTGCCGATGGCATCGTCCGCCGGATACTCATCGAACACAAGCGCCGCGTAAATGACCGGTGTCTCGTAGCTCTTCCCATAGCTAACGTTCGTCACGTAAGCCTCCAAGTCCTCCTCAGTGTCGAAGAAAACCACACTGTCTTCAAGACTTGGCAGTGTCACCAGCAGTGAGGCGTTCAGAATCACACGCGGATACCATTTCTTAGCGGTCTCGAAAAAATACGCACGTGTGAAGGCGTTGTCCGGAGCGATGGCCAGCTTGTAAGGGTCACATGTGGTTGACACGTCTGAGGTACTGCGAATACTGACGACGCGTCCGAGCTCACGTACCCTGCATAGCCCACGCTGAAGGCGCATATTTCCTGATCTTTTGCAGAGAGGTTGTCAATGTCACGCATCTCAGAGACCGAACGCAGCCCAAGGTACAGCATGACTCCGTTCAGTGTTGGCTCTTGAGAGAGATACCCGTTCTGAAGCAGCGAGAAGGATCCGTCAGTGCTGCTCCAACCGGCAGGCACCTGCACGTCGGAGGATAGAGACTTGAGCGCGGTGATCAGTAGGATGAAGACCACCGGTAGGAATATCTCCATCAGCATGGCCACCCAGTGACGCGTTTTGAGCAGCCAGCTTTTAGACAGCAGCGTTTGCTGCGTTTTCAGGAAGGTGGGGCGTGAGGGCCGCGGGCGGGACGATCCGCCTGGTTTATCCACGTCCCCCATCGGAATCGTTCGCTGTCCTGGTCTTGGTCTTCTTGGTGTTGTTCTGGGAGAATTCGCGCTGCTCCGAGGCAGAAGTCAAAACTGCAAATGAGCCAACGGGAATGGATGACATCGATAGCAGAGCCCGTTGAAAGACCAGCACCACTAGAATAGCCCTGCGAGGATGCATCGATTCCGCCTGAGAAAAAGCGAGCACGGATTATCAATCGAGAGCTTTCGATTGGCGTCGTGCAAAACCATCGCCACCTTGACGACTTCCATGACTATTTCAAGCTGGTCGCAAGCGCGATCCCACGACTTGGGAATAGGCTAATAGAAACGAAAACGATCCGAGGTCGAAAGCATAAACAGCTTGTCCATGGAGATTGCCACACCCGGACGGGCTCTGCTCAAGGGAGGTGTCATATCTTTATGGGTCCCATGCATCTAGGGCACGAAATTGGATGTTTCTTAGACTATCTAGATCTCGGGCTTCACCACCCGAGTAGTGTATGCCTCGAGCACGTCGCCGGGCTGGAAGTCGTCCGCGCCCGCAAGCTGGAGACCGCACTCCTGGCCCTTGTTGACTTCTGACACCTTCTGCTGGAAGTGACGCATCGATGCCATGTCTACATTTTCGATGATCGTTTCGCCATCGCGAACTAGGCGGTACTTTGCCTGCATGTTGAGCGAACCAGACGTCACCTTGCAGCCAGCGATGTTGGTGGTCCGACTCCCCGAAAGTGAGATCGGGATAGACTGGACCACTTCAGCTGAGCCGATCACGTCGTGCACAACCACGCCATCCAGGTTGTCCTGTAGCAACTCCTTAATGTCATCCAGCAGATTGTACACCACCCGATGTTGGTGTAGAGACACTTCTTTTTGCAGCGCCTCCTGGTCGATCGATGCAGGATGCTTGATGTTAAAAGTGAAGATTGTGGCACCCGTAGCTTCGGCCATAGCGAGATCAGAGGACGTAACAGGTCCGACAGCAGACATGATACACTTGATGGCTGCCTCGTCAGACGGCAAAGACGCAATGAGCTCGTCAATGGCAGAGATAACACCAACAGAGTCCGTCTTCACGATGATGGGAACCACATTAGCAATGTAGCCTTCGTCTCCTGGTTTCAATGCTGCCACACGCTTTGCTTCTTCTGCAGCCTCGCGTCGACGCACTTCCACCTGCTCCCACTTGCGGCGCAATCCTGCGAAGCGCCGTCGACGACGAGGGCCAGCCTCGTCGCCATTAGCCTCTGATTCTTCTTCTTCAGCCTCAGCCATCTGGTCCCAGTCAATCATGGCCTGGCGAGCCGCCACAACCTCCTTTGCGCGCTCTTCAGTATCAACAGACAGTAGTGCGACGCCACCTTCGGGAAGACCCTTCAACCCAATTACTCGTACAGGGTTACCTGGGGTCATTTTCTTCACCCGCTTACCAGCCTGGTCCACCAACGCGCGCACCTTTCCGTATTCCAGACCACACACCACGAACGAGCCTTGCTTGAGTGTGCCCCACTTGACAATGGTGTCCACTTGAGTGCCGACACCGCGTGCAACGTTAGCCTCCAGCACTACGGCTTCGCCTGCTACCGATTGGTCGGCGCGCAGATCCAAAATTTCAGCGTGCAGCGCGAGAGTCTCCTTAAGCTGGTCAAGACCCTCGCCTGTCTTTCCCGATACACACACCATTGGGGTTTCCCCACCCATGCTCTCAACTACAATACCTTGGTTCAGCAGTTCGCTACCAAGACGGTTCACCACCTCATCTTTATCGTGTGCATGCATGTCCATTTTTGTGACTGCCACCACAAGTGGCACATTGTTCTTGAGAGCCAACCGTGCGACTTCAATAGTCTGCGGACGCACGCCATCATCTGCTGCTACCACCAGAATGAGCAGGTCTGTCACTTCCGAGCCTCGCGACCGCATGTTTCTAAATGCCGCATGCCCCGGCGTATCAATGAATGTCACGGTCGACTGTGCACCGAAGTTCTTACCCAACTCCACCGAAAAGCGCCAATGCGCTGTGTAATGCCACCAGCCTCCGTGGCCGCAACCTTGGACTTGCGAAGGGCGTCCAGCAACGTGGTCTTACCGTGGTCAACATGGCCCATCACAGACACAACCGGTGGCCGCAAGGAGAAGTTTGAGCAGTCCACGGGCGGCTTGGTAAGCTCCAGATCGACAAAGTCTGGTGGCAGCAGGACTGGCACCATGTTAAGCGAGTCTACCACGAGCTCAGCGATGTCGCTGGTCAGTACCGATTCTTCATCCAGCCCGTTCTCGCCAAGATTCTTGAGTGCGCGGAAAACCACGCGCGTCTTCACGCTCATGCGCTCTGCCAGATCTTTCACCGTGACCGTGGGCGGAATCTCCACTTCTTGAGCAGGCTGCTCTTGTTTAGGATTGCGCTTAGCCTCCTTGCGTTGCTGACGCTGGAAACGACGCCGTTCGCGGTCCTCCGAGTCACTGCGCTCGTCCCAGTTCACGTCACCAAACATATCCGAGTCTGAGTCGAAGATGCTGTTCTCGAACTGGAAATTCTTGAGCAGGTTGCGTGTTCCTTTCTTGCGCTTAATGTTCATCTTGATCGCCTTGCGGCTGATGGGCGGGGCACCCCCTTCTGTTCAGGCTCTCCGTCCGACGGGATGCCCAGCGCCGCCAGCACAGCAGACGGGTCGTTATTGGCCGAGAAGAGTTTGGTCTTCTTGGGTTTGTTGCGCGGGTGCTTGGGCTGCCGCTTGTTGAACGTGTCGTCATCGTCGAACGCGTCCGTGTCCAGTCCCAGCTGGGCCAGAGTCCTCTCGGCGCTGTCCGCCTCCTTGTTCTTGGTCTCAATGCCATCCAGGAAGTGCAGTGCCGACTTCTCGTGGTTGTCCTCCTGGGGGTGTCCTTCTTCACCAGCGGTGCCACCGTCTGCTCGCTGCCGGCGTCCTCGAACGCGAAGCTCAGCAAGTTCTGGAACTTGTTGGTGAACACGGGCTCCTCCTCTTTGTGGATCTTGCTGTTCTTAAAGTGGCGCTTCTTCGGGCGGTGCTTCTGCGCACCGTTGCTCTCCGCCTTGGGCTTCTCCTCCGCCTCGGGATGTCTCTGCGGCTGGCGTTTGCCGCCCTTGAACTGGTTGCGCGGGCGGCGGTTGGGCACCGACGGCGCGCCGAAGCGGCGGATGCCCAGCGCCAGCCCCGTCGGCGCATTCGACCCGCGCTCCAGCAGCAGCGTGGAGCGGCGCAGCAGTGACCATTGACCTGCCATTCTGTCGGCAGCTCGTCGGTCGGTATCCGCTACTTCTGGGGCTATGACTGGTGCGTCAGTCTGACTTCCTGGACTTCAAATGTGCTTGCCTCTCTGTAGCAACCAGGAGTCAGTGCCAATCTTCGCTTTCGCAGGCATACTGAACTCAAGTAAGGACGCCTGTCACGCGTGGCGAGGGGCTCTCCATCTGGCGTGTCTGAGGGCTCGAGGGGCGGACGGAGCTGGTCGCAGAAGATGCCGAGTACACTGCTGGACGAGTGCCGAGTCAACGAGGTGCCCTGCACCGTCGAGATACCGGGCCTAAAGACGCTCCAGGTGGCTTTGAATCCTGCCGAACTGGCGTCCGCCGCGTGGCTCGGCCGGTTGATGAGTCTGAAAGCCGACGTCCTGCTCGTTGGGGGCAAGTGGCAGTGCTAGACACGAGCCAGACAGTTGAGGTGAAGTCTCGGGGCTCGGCGACGGGGCCCTCGTCAGGCGAGGAGGAGCCGGTGGAGCGCAGCGGCAACGACAGCGACCGACAGGAGCGACCCGCCAGCAGTCCGTGCCCGTCCTCGTCCAGCAGCAGCAGTAGCAGCAACCCCAGCAGCAGCAGTGTCAGTTCCAGTTCCAGCTCCAGTGACAGCTCCAACAGCTCTAGTGACAACGACGACGACCCGCCACCGCCTGCTAACGGCAGCAACGGCGGTCGTGGAGGTGGCGCCGGTGACAAGAAGAAGAAAGATGAAGGGGATGAGGATGACGGGAACAACAGTGATTCAAGCAGTAGCAGTGACAGCTCAGCCGCCAGTGCTGATGAGAGTGACCGGGAGGAAGACGATGGAGTCATGCTAGACACGGACGATGAAAAGACAAGGCCAAGTCTCTGGATGTCAACGATGAAGACACCCCTATGGATGACGAGGACGGCGAGAGCGATGGAAGCTCGGACATGGAGAATGCATATCCGCGCCTACCTTCGGCACCAGTGGACACGCTCATATCGTTTCGACGTCAAGCAGCTCATAAAGAGTTGCAGCTGTCTAGCGATCTCAAAAAACAAGTGGTGACAGATGCCAGGCAGCGGCAGCAGGAGCGACGTGAGCTGGCCCAGCGTGCCAAGAAGAAGAAGAAGAAGACACCGCAATTAATGAAGCGACAACACACGAAACGAGAAGATTTTGCGACCAACGGCGCAACAGAACACTACTTAAACGGCAGCACTGGTACTGCTGATCTAAAGGTATTGCCACCTAGTGATACGATTTCACATCAGCAGCAACAGGAGGCGGCCGAAGACGAGTGGATGGTGGATTGCTCCTGCGGACTACGGGAGAAAAACTACGACGATGGAACTTCCATGATCCAGTGCGATAGCTGTTCACATTGGGTGCACGCTAAGTGTGCTGATAAACTACCCGAAGCCGTGGCACAGGAGAAGTTCCTCTGCTTTCGGTGCAGCTGGATATTTGACTGTGTGTGCGCTGTGCGTCGCCGACCCAACCATGATGATGGTCAGCGCATGGTGGAATGCGATAGCTGCAAGACTTGGCAACATACGTTGTGCGTTGGCATTCCGATGACTGAGGAGCCACCTGAAGACTACCGGTGTCCTCGATGCGTGAAGAAGGGGGTCGGCGCAAGTCAGCTGCGAAGGCAAGTCCCAGTCGTCAGCGAAAGCGAAGTCATGCTGAGTCTTCACGACGCCTTCGCAAAAGCGGAGATGCTTCTCCGGTGCTTACCGTGGACGTGCAGTCTCAGAGGCGTACTACTGCCACAACGTCGAGTAATGCCAATGCAAAGAGAAACGAGAGACTGCGGTGCTCAGTTGAGGTGGAGAAAAAAACTGCTGGTGTGGCTCCGCCTGTCCCAGCTTCGTCTCCTCCATCAACGCCACCACCACCCCCGGCGTCACCCCCGCCACCATCCGTGGGACCCCCACATGGGCTCATGAAGCATGATCGTGGTCACTTGAGGAGACATAGTGCGAGAGCAGGAGAGCATTCGTCTCCATTAAAGAGCCCGTCGCATCGAAAACGTGGCCGGTCACTTGGTAGTAGTTCATCGTCATCGAAGCAGACGCACTTACATCCGAAAGCAGACGAGTTAGAACACCAGGCTCCAAGCTCAGCAAACGTGACGCCTCCGTCGAGGGGTAAGGGCCTGATGCTTAGAGGATTTTCGGCATCTCCTTCGGGAACGAACGCGTCTTCCTCTTCATCGAAGGTCGTGCGTCCACCGTTACCACTCACGCCGCCATCCGGTGGAGCTACTAGTAGTGGCCACAGCCAAAGCAGTCCGAGCAACCACGGTCGCGGTCACAGCGGTCGCAAGCGTAAGGGCGGCTCAGCGCGTGATCGACTGGCAAAGAAGCTCAAAATCAAAAAGTCATCTCGACGGTGAAGGACAAGTGACGAGATACACACATCGGATCGCAGATGTCAAAATCTTGTGGGTTGGTTATCTTGTGGGTTGGTTATTGTGATGCTTAGGTCAACCAGTTATGTTATTGGACCGTATCCTATGTCCACGGGTAGAAGGAAGGGAAGAGTACGCTGCCCAACACAGTGAAAAGCAGGAAGTAGCTCACGACTAATCGTCCATAAGTCGTCAATACGGGTGAAGCCTTCTTGTTCGTCAAAAAGCCGTATGCTAACGTAGCGGGATGCCAAAACAATGGAGGGCACGCGCACAGGAATCGCGTGATCACCTGGATATGCATGACGCACAGTGCGTTCACCACTAGGAATAACCAGTGCATGTAGTACGGTGTCAGAACTGTGCCTCGCCAACCGCATCGTTCCCTTTCTTGGTGCCGCGATGACGTCAATGTCGATCGTCCTGGGACAGCAGTACCCCGGAAGTAGCCTTGCAACGCGTGCAAGCTAAGCGCAATTATAGGTGCAGCCAGCAGGAAGTTTGGTATTTGCTTCAACTCGTAGTAATTGAACAAGCCAACGTTCCAGTATTCGCTCTGGATGAACATATACATGGCCGAGAAGTTGGGTATCACGTTGGCACACCAACTACGGTCCACTGCTTCAACGGCTGCGAGTTCCACGCCGAAGCGATTCAGCAACGATGGACAGTAGGGAACTGTTGCGATGACGAAATACATCACTTGGGGCCAAATTGCAAGAACACCAAGGACCGCTGTGCGAATCCAAAAGGCCAAAAACGTTGTCGCCTTCCTAGGTGGCGGAGAGACCGTCACACGATGCCACGCGATAAACACTGCACACAACGAAGCCTGTTAGGGTCAGGGCATCTCACATTTCATATGCAATGCTAATGCACGTACACGAGAGCAATATGCCATTGGACCGAGTAGCCGAGGCCGCTCCGAAGATCAGAGCGCAGCACACCAGATCTCGAAAGCTTCGCTGAGATTCGGGCGCTTGGGCGTGTCTCGCCAGGAAGTACATACCACTGAAGCTCAGCAGACACATGAGGCTCTCCGAGTAAACTGCCGACATAAAGATGCTAGAGGGCGCCACGCAGAAGAGATAGGCGGCGCGTCGCGCGACGGCTTCGTCCTTCAACACGACGCAGCCCAAGCGATACAGGAAGAGCGCCGCCAGTACGAAGCTCGCGTTGCTGATGAGCCATCCGCTAAGCAGCACGGCCGAGCCAGGTGCCAGGGGCAGAAAGTAGCTGAGGTACCGGACCAGCAGCGGGTACAGCGGGAAGAAGGCGTGGAAGTGCTCGTAGCTGTAGCCATGCTGGGCGATGTGCGTGAAGTAGACGCCGTCCCAGTTGGCCAGCGCCGACAGAGGAGACGCACCGCCTTCCAGATGTGAAGATGTGTCGTAAGGCGTCACAATGGCCGTCGTGGCCAGCGCCAGGAGCGTCACACACGCGCGCGACGCCGCCGCAAACGCCACCACGCGGCGATCCATGTCGACTCGAAATGCTCTCTTTCTTGGTTGGGTATAATTTATTCATTTTATCCAATCAAATACACTCTATACTCTATCTATAACTCTATGTTCAGTTGAGACTCTGCAGCCAGAAGAGCATGTCGTCCGCGCCAGCCTCCTCCGCCTGCTCGATGGCCTGCTCCAGCGAGCACGAGCCGCGGACGTCGCTGTAGAGGAACTGGGCGATATCCAGGTGGTCCATGTAGGCCGCAGCGTTGAACGCCTCAAAGCCGCGGCAGACCTCACGGTGATGGTCGGTGAGCCACTGAACCACTGGAAGGTGGCCATTCGTGGCCGCCAGTTCGAGCGCCGTGGACGTCCAGCGCGAGTCCGTCGTGGCAGTTTCGTCCCCCTCCTCATCTGTCTCTTCTTCGACCGGCTGCTCCTCCACGTAGTTGCAGCGATCAAAGTGCAGCCAGCGCAGGACATCTACAAAACCCTGACGGGCAGCTTCGCTCACAGCCTTGGAGCTGGTCTGCCACGCACACGTCGTCGGCTCGTCACGCAGATACTGCAGGATGTCGACGTGGCTGGCAGCAGCAGCAGCGTCCATTGCGACGGTGGACACAGGCGAGCTTTGTTCATACAACGGGCGAAAGTGTGTAACAAGCCACTCAACGCAGTTGCGGTGACCGCCTTCCACGGCAGCCACCAGCGCGTTCATCGCGTCCGGCTCGGCCGTGAGACTGACTAGGTCGTTCTCGTACAGGTAGACTAACACGTCGCGGTGTCCATTACGAGCAGCCTTCTCAACCGCCTCCGCAGTGCAAGCCGGAAGGTGGCCATCCACACTCATGGGCAAAGCTGTGGCGTGGTCGTGGAACCACTGCAGAATGCCAACTTGGCCGTACTCGGAAGCAACATCCATCCACGACCCCGCAGTTTCCTCGCACTTCAGCGACTTCATCGGCAGCGACGCGATAAGCCATGTGAGCACGGCAGGCTGGCCGTTCGCTATAGCGGCATGCACCATCTTCGGGCCGACGCTCTCGAACAATGCCGGAAAGTGCTCACCCAAATACTCGAGAATGTGCAGGTGTCCGCCACGCGCTGCATTGACCATAGCAGACGGCAAGCACTCTTCCTTGCGAATCTCGCACAGCCAGCGCAGGATTTGATGTGGCCTTCAGTGGCCGCGTAGTTCACTGCGATGGTCGTGCAACCTTCACTTCGGTTCTCCTGTAGCCATTGCAACACATGCAGGTGACCGTTTTGAGCCGCAAGATCCATCGCGCGTCGTGCACCCCTCCGTGCGGTGCTGGTGTAGCCACTGCACAACACCCAAGTGTCCGCTGCTCGCAGCGTAGTCCATGGCCTTCGTCGTGCAGCCCTCGCTCCGGTTCTCGTGCAACCACTGGACAATCGGGAGGTGCCCGTTCTTGGCCGCGTCGTCCATTGCGCGCGTCGAGCAGCCGTCGAGCTGCTTTGAGTTGTGCAGCCACGTGAGGATCTCCAAGTGGCCGTTGCACGCCGCGAAGTCCATGACCAACGAGTTGCTGTCCCCTTTGAGCTTCGAGGGCCGTCAGCGCCAGGTGCTGCACCAGGTACTTCATGCCCTGCGCTGCCGCGCGCTCCAGCGTCCACGTGTGTGAGTAGTCTAAGTACTGGTTCATTGCGCCCCACACGTGCGACAGCTCACTCGTGTCGTCACGTTGGGCGCACACAAGCCGCGCCGCCGTCAGCACCATCTTGAGCTGGTCGCGTCGCTGGCTTTAAATCTTGAAACGGTTGTGTCGATTTGACGCGCGAGCTCAGTGGCGATGCGGCGGCTGGACGGCGAAAGCGGAAGTGAACGCTGCGCTCTCCCCCAAGGAACGGCCCTCTGGGCCCAAAAGCAGGCTTGAAGGCAGGCCGTCCAAGTCAAATGAGCGTACTGTGCATCTCTTCCCGCTTAGGTACGGCCGCGCCCTTTCGCTTCGGGTGTCACAGCCAATCACACCGGTCACGACGAAGCGACACATGGCCCGAAGTACGTCAGCGGGAGTTAAACGAGTCGGGGCCACCGTCTGAAGTTCAGACTGAACGGCAGGCTCAGAGAGCGTTCTTTTGGAGATACTTGCCAGAACTAATTCGGCCGTTATTGCTATCGCTGGGATAGCCGGTAGGAGCTCTGAACCGCGTCCAAGGTAATACAACAACCGTACATCCAGCATTGTGGCCGCGCCATGCTGCTAGTTTGACAGGCGTGTGTTAAAAATCTTGGCCGCCTGTCTAGCTGGCATCGGCGACGTAACGCTAACAGTAACGCGAGTCGAGTCGTTTCGATGCCCAAAATGCAGCTCGCCTCGAGGCCAGCGAAAATATTTTGTATGATGACGCCGACCTATATAGGTTGTAAGTTGAAGCGACATTCGCAGCGTCATAAAATGTACGTACAGATTGTACGTACACGATGTTTATGTACGAACACGAACGAGGCCCGTTGTCGATTCCCGAGACAACTGGCCTCCGTAGCAGCCACTACTCGGATTTCTTGATCGTCTTATATTATAATTCCTTCACAAGAAGTCGATGTTCCTAACCTCGACTTCAAGCTTTCGTCCTTCCGACGTTGCTCACAGCGTGCTGCCGATACCAGCTTCCTTAAAATAAAAATTGCTGGCCCGGACGAGTTGACGTCGAGCTGAAGGTACTTTTGCTCACCTCTCGGTCTCGGTGATAGATTTGATATCCGTGGACAACTGGGGGTCACGCTTTTGAACCGAACTTCAAAGGCCGTTGCAACTTGGCTCACTCGTCTTGGAGAATATGCAAACGTAAGTCGCCTAATCATTTATATACACGTTCTGTAAGTCGCCTTGGAGAACTTCAGGCCAAAAGGGATGTATCGTCGCAATCTTTAAGTTATGGGGCTAAAATTACTAAACGATGTGAATTGGAGACCAAAATGTGTATATCGAAGTGTACGGTCTGTTCAGTCAGCGATATTGAGGACGGATGTCATGCTTCTGACGGTGGGTTGACTTTTATTTGGCACCCCTTCTCTCATCGCTCGGTGGCCGTAGCCCGATCTTTCTCGCTGCTCGCGCGATCCGGGTTATTCCCCGTTTCTTTGGGTTGAAGGCAGGAACGACCGGAAGAAACCCTAAGAGAGAGAAAGATCGCGATGGCGGTGTGGCGCTCGGCGGCATTTCTGGGGCTGTTCGGCGACCCGTACCTGCGAGGCACGCCCTACGAGGCCGGCGGAGACCCACAGGCGCTGGTTGGCGCGCTGTCCGGCTTCGTGCAGCTGCTGCAGCCGAAGCCCGCAGCGACGGAAGAAGAGCCGGACCCCGTTAGCTTCTCGCTGACCGTGGACCAGGAGCGCGTGCTGCAGGAGACGCTGCTGCCCCAGCTGGCCTTCTGTGGCCAGTGGGCCGAGAAGGAGTGCAAGTGGAGGACGCCAAGCAGTTCCAGGGCTTCCTGCAGGAGTGGAAGGCGGTGCTGGCCCAGCTAGAGGTGGACAAGCCCACACTGGTGCCCGGCGGCTACGTGGGCAACATGTCGACGCACACCATCATCTACGTGGTGGAGAAAACGAGCGAGACGGGAGAATACTCGTTCACGGTGTGCAACAAGGGCCCGGGGGCCGAGATGTACCATCCCTGCAGAGTGGAGGGCGGCGCCGACAAGATCCGCGTGCAGCCCTGCATCCAGATCAGCGGCGTCCCGGCAGACCGCTTCTTGGACATGGCCTTCTGGACGCTGCTGTTCTCGCTCTGGGTGCGCAAGCCAGCGTCCGAGTATCACCGCGTGGAGACCATCTACGACGTCCTTTTGCCGTGGCTTGCAGGCGATAAGCTGCTGCCATTGGCGACTGAGATGACGCAGCAGCGCACATCGACCAACTGGACAAGTGCGACGCTGGGAAGTGTGCACACTGTACAGCGTAGCCAGCTCGGTTTTTGTAAGAGCGTCGTCGAGGCGGTGCGGTATCTGTGTCTTCGCAGCGGTGCGTTTACAAATGATGAGGTGGAGTATGCGATTCTGTACAAGATGCGCTACTCATTATTTCAGCAAGTCATTCGAGATTTGGAGACTGCCGAAAATCCCGCCAAGGCGATCCCTGAAGGCACCCTGGAACAAGCGCTGCGGACGCTGTCGACCATATCACTGCTGGACTCTCTGCAAGGTACTCATACAGTGGCAGAAATCGACCCTGACACTGTCGTCGGCATCTATTTTGCGCAATCCACGTCCGCGCAATGCCGCAAATTCACGAAGATACTGACTGTGCTCAGCGAGCGACTACACACCGCCGGCCAGAAGTTTGCCATCATCGTGGTCTCTGTGGACAAAGAGCAAGCGGAGTACACTGCGTTGGTGGAAAGCTTGCCAGATCATACGTGGCTCATGGTGCCATTCCCTGAAATGGAGGCTCGCAAACAGCTTATCCAGACGTTTCGTGTTACAAAGGTACCGCAGCTAATCTTGCGGGGGCCCGATGGGGCTGTCCTGACGCCGTTAGGCAGGGAGTTGGTGATTTCAGATCCGACGGGCACCTTTTACCCATGGACGGGTGATGATTTTAAGCTCCCAATGACAACTGTATCGCTCTCTGAAAGCAAATGCATCGCAATGGGCGTGAAACAAATCGGTTTAAAGACGCTCAAGCATCATGAGCGCCGAAATATCCATGCACGTGGCTTGAGTCATGTGAACAAGCTGATGAGCCAAGCTGACCGACTGATAGACGTCGCTGGAACTTCTCTACTTTCAGATAGAACATCAAAACGCGAGACTGCTACGCTTGACGAGATGTTTCCTTTTGCTTCTCACGCAAATGTGGAGTTGCTGCAGCTTCAGGGAAAAGAGAGCGAATATGCAGGTAATGCTTCCGAACTTGACACCCCTATCTTGGGGAACTTCTTAGATGTCCCTGAGCATGTTACATCTATTCCGCTGGCGGTTGCTGCATTCGTTCGGTGTGAGGCGTTATGCGAGTCTCTGCTGAAGCGAGCTGCCGAGGGCTCATCATCATCACGAATATCCTTACACCACGAAGTTATTCAGCTCATTACAAGCGTGCTCGTTGAAGTGTTACCTATGCCAGAGCCGATTACTACAGAGGGCACTGTGTCGCCCACCTGCATGTGGAGCCAACCTGTTGCGAAGGATATGCAGCTTCGAAGCTTAAATCACCTTCATTCTCTGTTAATGATTCTGGGTTCAGTGTGGCAGTCGATGGAGCAACCAAGCCGTCAGTTTGATTCAGAACGCTCGCTTGCGGCATTATGTGTGCTATGCATTTACGACGCTCTGATTCGCACCCCTGCATCGGATGACCCACTCGAAATTTCGCGCTTGATGGAAGAGGAAGGGGGATACGTACTGGCACACACTTTTTGCAAAGCTAATTTCTCAATCCAGAAGATGACGTCGGCCATGGAGTTTGCCCGCCCAAATTTCTGTGTGGTGCGGGGTCAAGTGCTCGCTTATTTTCACAGTCAGGATGCTAAGGGAAAGCGGCAACTTTTTGACTTTCACATGCCGGAGGACAAGATTGAGGTCAAGAAGTATTCAACGACGTTGCTGTTTTTCCGTCAATTGATGGAGCGATATCACTACCAGCTAGTTGACCCCAACAACCAGACCCCACCTACCGAGATGGAAGCGCTTATGGAGTGGTTTTGCAGCGATAGCACTCCAATGGCAGATGATCATTCTGAAGTTGGATTGACGCGCGATTTAGTCATGATTGTGAAATTCCTAGCCACAATGGAGACGAAGGAGATTGAGTTAATGCGGCGCCGTACTGCACATCAACACTGGCAGATGTGGCAATTGTCCTTCGACGACTCCTCCTCTACACATCGACGAAACTTTTTCGGCATGAGAGGTCTAAACCAGATTCTACATGCCACGTTGAAGTGGGAGGTAGTGAACTTCCGAGGAAGTGATCAAGATATAGCCGATGTGGAAGTAGAAGGGTTTATGGAGAGAAAGGTATACTTTGGCGAGGGGCCGATTGTGACCAGTCCCGCGAACTTGAGTGCGCTTCTTGTAAAAAGCTCAAACGCATCAACAGCAGGAAGCCTACCTACGATGATTACCGAAGATGACATCATGCATCTAACGGATCTACCCACATACAACGGGGCACTATCATCGGAGGAGTCTGAGTACCTTATGAGCTATTTGACGGTGCCGTACACTCGAATTCCACTTGTGGTATCTTTCTTTTCGTCACGAGATCGCGTTACCTATTTGTTCAACCCACTGCTTCAGCAGCTGTTCCGCGCTGTATTGTTCGAAGGCGGGGACTGGGTCTCCGACGAGAAGGTCGAAGAGATTTCTCACATTCCCTTGCGTAAATCGAATCTAGTGATGCAAGAAGAAGCCGTAAAGCGGGCATTCGATGCACGAGTTTACCATCAGAAGTGTGAAGATCATCTTGGAACGATGAACGGATTACTTCTGAACGAGTTGGTTCATGCCCCAGAAGCGATTGTGATTCCACTACTGAAGATGTTAGACGCCGTGAAAGAGCTTGGTGAGGCATCTGTTCATTCAGCAGACGCGCGATTCATTCTCTTCATGATCAAGCTGGGTGTTGATGTCCTTCGCTACATGACGTTTGCTCTTGATCGCTGTATTGGCGGGGACGACCAGGCTCGCGTCAGCAAACTGGAGAGTTATCGATCTCAATTGATGACCTACACATTTGGGTTTGCGCGCTCGACGCTGAATAAGTGGAGGCAGGAAGCAGAGGAAACCAGCAATTTGCAGACAGCATGCGTCATCCACTCGTATCTAGTATTGCTTCATGTTGGCTTGAGGCATTCCGAGTATGATGCCCAAAAGGTTTCAGAGATGATTGGATCTATTGCTTACGTTCACAACTGGCATTGCTTCGGGATGAAGCTCTCTACTGAAAATACTGATGAAAAGGGTGAATTATCGGCAGAAGAGCGACTACTTCGATGGCTTCAAGCGCAAGGAATCGACACATCTAACGTCGGCAAGAAGTCGTTAGAGAAGTACTTGAAGGGTCGACCACTCTACTTGAAGGTCGGGATGCAGACAATTCAAGCACCGAGCATTGTTGCGCTTCGCAATAGCGATGGAAAAGAGTTGCAGCTGCCACCTGACGATGTCCTTGAGGCGGAAATCTTTGAGACAATTCAGTTGCATCGCCGTTCTATTGTACGTTGGATTGGCGAGTTGCTGAAGACTAATCGTGACAAAGTCTTAGGGGATATTGTTCGAATTGCTTTACGCACCACAGAGGCAACGGAGACATGGACTTGGGTCGAAGAAGCTGGAATCAGTGGTGCGGGAAAATATAGTTGTCGTGAACAGGAGCTAAAGCTGGATGCCCAAACGGGGAAATCTTGTGGAGAAATGACGAGCTCAAGCCCGTTCCCGATTCGATGACACAGTATGTAGATTTCATGGCGATTTTGGGAACAAGTCGCTTCACTGCGGTCTTGTTGCTCGCCAAGAACATCGCCTGTGGGTGAATATTGTTGGCACCGACTTCCAACTTGTTGAATGGGATGACCCAACTCACGAGATTGATCAGGGTGTTGGTGCACCGGTGATCTACGAGCCTGGCACTGGCTATAGTTCTGATGAACCAAATGAAATCTCGCAAGAGCTGAAGATGTATTGGGAATGCACAGCGTGCACGTGCGCAAATTTTAATGGAGATAACCCCAACGCCACGTGTGAAGTGTGCGGCACAGCACGTGTCGCTCGCGTCCCCCATCGCGTTCAGAATCTTTACGTGAAGACAAACCAAAGCAGCCTGGCGATGACGGGTTCCGTTACTTGGGGCAAATATTTTCGCGTCCATTTGATATATACTCCGAAACGGAGCACTCCCATGGTGAGGAGCAGTGGTTTGTCGACCTGGTGGGCAATGCGCTTCGTCTTTTGTATCCTCCTGTTCCAGAAGAAAAGAAGCTGCCGTTTACGCTGTTTTTGCCGAAAGATCCTTTACCGGCCAATGCTACTCGAGTTCGAATGATTGGACTCGACAGAGGATCTGATGACAAGGAGAAAGATAAGATGGCCACATTCAAGGAAATTTTGGCGTACCGAACGCTGGAAGTCATGCATATTTACGCGCTAGTGTCGCATGGCCGCAGACTCTATCGCAAGCTCATCTTTACGTCGAACTCCCGGTTGAGTCTCCACAGTTTTCCTCTGACAATATCTACAGAGGGAGGAAATGTGGACCCCGCTCTGTTGCGTGCTGGTGGTGAGCCAAATGAACGACAGTTAAACGGAGGCTCGCTTGTGATTCTGCACAAGAACAATATCCTAAATGGTACAGAGCAGTTCGTTCCTCCGCGGCTCCTCCAAGGTGTCGTTCCTAGCTGCTTGCTAGAAAACTTTCGCTTTTGGATAGGAGAAGACGGTCGCCTTCGTGGTGAGCCCGTGGATTTAAAGTCGCAGTGGTTCCGCTATCGCGTGGAAATCGACATGACGGAGAGTGGCCAAGCTTCTATTAGTCGGAAGTCCATTGTAACATCATTTTCTCGTATTCATAGTGGCGACCAAAAAGAAAGTTTTGGAATGGGTAATCAAATGCAGCCTCCACCAGCTCCATCGAGGACAACTGGAAGGCCAACGGTGGAACCTGTTCACGATCGTTTCCCGCCAACAGCTCTTTCACCAGACACGATTGACATCCGCGATGATGACATCGTTCAGCTAATGGCGATGGGATTTTCTTACGCTGTCTGTGGTCTTGCATTGCGCGAGAATCATAACAACGTAGGCTTGGCTGCACAATGGCTGCTGGACGAAAACAATCAAATGAAGATTATTGCGGCTGAAGAAGCCGCCAAATCTGGCCAAGTTGCGCTCAGTCCTGAAGAACAGTTTGAGCAAAATGTTGGACTGCTTATGAGCTTAGAGGGGTCACCATCGCGATCTGCTGTTGAATATGCGTTGAATCTCTTTCGCAAGGATTTTGAGTTGGCGAAGGTGTGGCTTTCTGACCTGAATAACCGCGACGAGATCCAACGAGTTGAAGCTGCTACAGCAACCAATCCGACAGCACCTAGTGACGACGTTCCATCGCCGATGGAGGTTGATGAAGAATCAAAGGACGGAGAGGAACTTGATGCGATGGAGGTTGTTGAAGAAACGGTGGGCGAGACACTCTACTTATTAAGCATGCTGGAGGCTGGTTCAGCTCGTGAAAATGATGAGGTTCTTGCGCTGTCTGAATTGTTGAGCCGTGTGGAAGATCTTTCGCATATACTGGTCTGGTGCATTAACAAGAGCGCCCCAAATGACTTCACTCGGATGTCTTCGATCGCTTTCATTGAGCTTCCAAGATTGAAATTGAAGCTTCAGCCACGAAAGGACCCTGCATCTGGGCGTGTTCGGCTGGACGTGATGGATCAAAATGGCTGGTTTGTAAGTGATTTGACAGTTGCAATGCCCGAAGGGACTTCAAAATATCTTCGTGGACTCATCAAGATTGCGCCGGATTGCTTTGTTCTCGAGTCTGAAACCACAGATTTAAAGCTCATTTGCCCAAATCACGATCTATATCGTCCAGCGATACGAGGAGAGCCTTTTTCTTCCTCTCTCGTGAGTGACCGCGGGTCTGTGGGTTGGCAACAAGCGATGGAAACAAGATTTTACACATACCCTGTGCATTCTAGCTATACGTTCCTGCTTCCGTCATCACTCAGTTCTACATTGTATTTGATCCTTACAAGTTTGCTTACCCGAAATTACTCCACGGCGATGGAGTTAATTATGGGGTGCAATGTGGATGTGAAGTTTACTGATGAGGAGAAACGGATTTTTGATCAGCTGACAAAGACGCTAGATGATCGTCATCCAAATGCTTGTGCGTGCCGGATTCGATTATCTTTAGGCATTGCTTACAGTGACAACAAAGCTCCATGGAAATTAGGTGGGGAGCTGCATGATTATCTTACCACTAGTGGTCATGTCGACGCATCCTGCAAGCTGACACTTGAGGAAGAGACGGAGGCCCTCGCACATTGTCACCAGCGCTCACCACTTCTGCTCCTTCGTAAAGAGTTCTGTGATAATGTGCGGGCGGATCGTTCAACTAAGATCGACTTCAAGCTGACGCGCTCTCGTGTTGGTGGTCAGCCGTGGATGAAGCTTTGCTTATACAGCAAAGGTTACCTGGCAACGCACAGTAAAAAACTTTCAACTGTGAGGTATAATCGGCCTAAGCATGGAGTGGGGATCGATAACAAATTCCTAATTGATGACGAGGAAGCTGGCAAGCTCGTGTGGAATTGTGCGGTTGTTGGGGATGAAGTCAGTGGAACGAACCGCGGGTTGGGCTTTCTCTTTTGTACGAGTGTCTCAATCAACAGCTTGTTGTTCGCATGGGTGGCGATGACTGCACGAGGTCGTTTGGCGACTTGTTCGCTCGCTTTTTGCATTTGAAGCTGTCGAGGTGGGGCCGCGAGACTGTAGACGATGGTGAAGAAGACTGTGCACCATCGTATGCAATGGCGCAGATAGCGATGATTATCGCGCATCCCGGTGATGCGTGGCCATCATCGCCATGCGACCAAGAAAGTGTGCACATGCTTTCGCGCGGTGCAAACCTATACTCGAAAATGACGGTGGGAACACTACTGAAACACTTTTTCGACTTTGGTGAGACGGAGTTCCAGTCCAAGCTTGAGTCCGAGGCTCACCAGGTTCGCGTGATTGCGCCCATCAAGTCCCAGTTCAACCAGCTGCATCACACCGCAGAGAACGTGTTTGAGATAGCAGTAATCACTACTGAAGAGGGCAACAACTTTGATGCGTCAAACGCATCATGCGGCGAGAGACATTTCACAGGAGGAAAAAATATGCCGATCAACCCGGAGTTTCCACTTGAAGCGATCGACATAAAACAGTTTATAACCTTCTGCGATCCAGAGTCGAAAGTGGGATCTACTCTCCCATTTGACCTCTCGACTCACCCAGTGGCACAAACCGCTGCTGCAAAGGATTTGCTGAAACGACTTAGCGATGACATTGCTATTAACGCGCGAGCGGTGAATGGGAGCAAGGACGCGTTTATCACCGGGGTGACCCCATGGATCTGTCGTCGCCTAGTGGACAGAGCTCAAGTTGTACGGCCATCGAAAAAATTAATGAGCTGATCCATCTCTGTGAGAAAGAACGACTGAGTGATCGCAAGATGGTAGAAGAAGGCATTGCGATGCTTGAGTTGTTACTGAATGAGACTCGTGGTGCCATCCACGAAAATGCAGAACAGGCCATCGCGGCTGACCGCTTTGTGATGCAGCGGCACGTTGGTATTTATCCTCGGGTGACGTTTGATTTCCTTACGTCTTTACTGGCTTCAGATTCGTTTGAAGCTGACCTAAAAGCACGCAACCCATTTGTGGTAAATGTGACGGCGGATCTCGTGGAGAAGATCCTCCTGGTGTTGTTCCTGTGCAGTCGTATCGTGCATATTAATCGAACGGTACAGGCAGCCCGTGCTCTTGTGAAACATTTGAATGGCCTAGTTGTATACCCACCAGCCGCACTTAGGGCGCCCGCACAAGCCGATGAGGAGTGGTCCAGCAAGGTAACAATGACACGCCAAGCATCAAGAGATTTGGCAGAAATACTGGTTTCGAAGCGGTATTACCTCCGTGGCGCGGAAGGAGACTCTTCAGTGTGGCGCTTTGACCCACGATTTTTGGTGTTTGAATATGTGTTTGACATCTTGCTGCGCGGCCGGCAGGTTCAAATGATTGACAGCTTTTTGACGAGTCTTGTGAAGGGAAACTCCCGCGTGCAGCAAATGATTATGGGTGCTGGTAAGACGACGGTGGTGGGGCCTTTGTTGACTTATATTCTCGCTGACAAAAAGCACCTTGTGACCCATGTCATGCCTACGGCACTTCTGGAGCAATCTCGACAGGTGCTTCGTGGTCGGTTTAGCAATCGCGTGCTACGTAAGCGTATCTTTACGTTTGAATTCGACCGCGGGATTAGCGACGATCCTGCTGCTGCATTGCAAATGTTTACGAAGCTAGACCGTGCACGGCGCCACGGGATGTCGTTTGCGCCTCGCCGGAGTCAATCAAGTCGATGATGTTAAAGCTGGTGGAGTTGTTGCACTCGCTAGATGAATCTGCAGAGATTATTGATCTGCCACTGACAGCAGCATCACAAAATATCCGTCGTTTGAGGCGTGTACTCGAAGATCGTTCGGAGATGGCCGATGAGTTGCACAATACACTCAGGCTTTGGCAGAGCGGCATTTTGATCATGGATGAAGTGGATGTATTGTTGCACCCGCTACGGTCAGAGCTCAACTTCCCAATAGGAAACAAATTTCCTATCGATCTTGCTGCCAACAGATGGGAGTTGCCAATATATTTGATCGATGCCGTCTTAGCTGAACCAAAGAATATTGCCGCAAAAGAGCGACCCGAGCTGATTCAACGTTTGCATGCTGTGTTAGACGAAGGATACACTGCCCATACTCTCCAGCGCTTCCCACACCTCGTGTTGCTGGACATGGAATTTTACGAAGGGCGTATGCTGCCGCTGCTATCGGAAATCGCAATTGAATGGTTGTTGAAACTCTTCCGCATGGGAAAGATGGAGGTATCCGTCGAGCGCATTAAGTATTATTTGAGTGCTCTCGCACAAAGCTACAGACTGATGAATCCCTGCGCGCTGACATTGAGGGCGGACTATCTGAGTCCTCTATGAAGTTGCTAAATCTTGCGCGCGACTGGCTGCGTACCATTCTACCACACGTGCTTTCAAAGATCAATCGTGTATCCTACGGGCTTCTGAGAGGAGAACACCAATCAACAGCAGCGTCTGGAACCAGTGGTGGTAACGCACACTCGCGATTGATGCTGGCCGTGCCATTTATTGGAAAAGATGTACCAAGTCGCTCCTCAGAATTCGCACATCCTGACGTTTTGATTGGGCTGACTATTCTCGCATATCGCTACGAAGGTATTCGAATGTCCGATCTCGTGCGTATCGTTTCGCAGCTGAAACAAGATTTCAGCCGGCAACTCGGACCACGTGACCAACGTCCAGCCTGCGCCATGTTCCGCGAATGGGTTCAAACTGGGCTGGCCTCAATTTCTACGGAAAAGCAACAGGCGACTGGCGGTGTCCTCCCACTACCGCTTTTCCAGCTACGTGATTCGGCGCAAGTCTCACGACTGCACTACTTGGTGTCCAAGCTTGCCAGTGTTGTCTATTACTACGTCCGACAGCATGTTTTCCCGTCTTGTATGAACTTCCAAAAGCTAAAAATTTCAGCCTGTGGTCATGAGCTTGGTAGTAACTCTTTGTTTGCTAAGCGCATTGGTTTTCGGGTACACCATCGAACCTGTTACCAATGGACCTGGGTGAATGCTTCTATGAGCCTCGCAGTGATGGAAGCATTTTCGAGGCGCTCACTAACAAGCGCATCGTATCCATCGAACGCAAGGTGGAGTGGACGGCACGAAGTTTGCTACTGGACATTGCCCATGCCCAGCGGCCAGTGCACGCACTCATAGACACGGGTGCACTCATCACGGGTTTCGATAACCAAGAGGTAGCAGCTTTCCTGTTGGCAGAGCTGCCAGCAGGAATGGAAGGGGTTGTGTATCTTGATGAAGATGACCGCCAGATGATCTTGCTGCGTGACCATAACGCACCGATGCCGCTAGTGCAGTGCGGATTAAGTCCGAGCAAGCGATTTACATTCTATGACCAAGTTCACACGACGGGCATGGACATTAAGCAATGCGTGAATGCTCGAGCTGTTGTCACGCTGGGCAAGGACATGACTTTCCGCGATTACGCCCAGGGAGCTTATCGTATGCGCGGAATTACTACGGGTCAGTCCATTTGTCTATTCCTTATTCCAGAGGTTGAGAATCGCATTCGTCATGAAATGAATCTCGCACAGGTCGGTTTGAGCACGCAGTCATCAGCACAACAACGGCTGCATGAGTTCCTTTTATTGGTGCCGGCGTGGCTTCTCATTAACTCGATGCGTATGGAATCGATGCAGCTCGTCCAGTTGTCACTTCAGGAGTTGCACAATACCTGGCGCAAACGTGCGTTACATTCCTTGTTGGATGAGATTGCTGAATGTACTGCCAAGAACGCGTCGTTGTCATCACGACTACGACGCTTTATTGGTGGTGCGGATGATGCCACCAAGTCATGGCTGCGTAAGTGTATTGCGATATTCCGCGTAGAGATATCGTATACCGTGGATGCTGCTGTACCGACGAAGAAGCTTCTTTCGGATGTTATTGGGAAGCTCGTTGAGAACCATGCAGCTTTCTTGCAAACGAGTGAAGAATCGGCGCGCGTTGTTGCTGTAAAACAGCGTCTTGCGCATTCATCGGGCAATCAGCAGCAAATCCTTGGGGAAGATGGAGCAGAACAAGGTGACCTGCGCCTCACGGCCGAGGTTGTACATGAAAATGAAGCCGAAGCAGAAGAGGAGGCCGAAGAGGAAGCTGAACAAGAAGAACAGAAGATGAGTGCGTTCACTCGTGACGATGAGCATCCAATCCCATGGAAAGCGAGCATTCTTGCCCACCCGCCTGCAGGCGCCGCTGCGGCGATGAATGATGACGAGGAAATGAAAACTGCCGAACAGCAGCAGCAAGATGAAGAAACTTGTGTATTTTATCCTTTTTCGAAGTTCCGCGCACATGCAGATTGCCCGCAGATTGCATTCCCGTCGGAACTACTGATGTCTGGAAATTTCTTCCGACGTCGATGGGTAGGGCTCGGCGAGCGACGTGTCAAGAATGTTGGGCTCATTCTTGAGTGGTCGCCTCTTCTTCACCAGGAAGCGATGAAGACAGTCGTTCATCAATTCTTCGTGATGATCATGGCAACAGCGGGTTCAGACGGTGGCGCTGCTAATGCGAACGAAATTGCGGTAAAGGCTCTTCAAGCTGCAGCGGAAGTAGCTACTGCGAATCCAAACACAATTTCGGAAGCTCTCAAGAGTGCGGTAGCAACCACGACAAATGGCATGCCTGTATATCTGGCGACGTTGTCGCTTTCCGAGGGTGAAACGATCCGTCGTATGATTCACAAGAAGCACCCCGTATTCCAAGTGAGTCAAGTGCAGCTGCGAACAAGTGAAGGTGAACTTGTCGAGAGTTCGTCGTTCTTTTCGTCTTGGTTGCCGACGTCTTTGACGACTTCACTTGTCAACATGAAGCCTCGCGAACGGACAGTCGCTGTTGGAATACAGTGTCTGCGCTTTTTCAACAACGAAATGTACTACTTCCCCAAGGAGCTCGAACTGCTGCTCCAGGGCCTTGCCACAGTTCCTATTTCGCTGCGTCACGAGTTCTTTGAGAGTCTGCTACGCTTACGACGCCGCGAGCGTCATCTATGGGGAGACACACCGCTGGCTAAGGTGTTCACTGTACAGAGTGAGTGGCATTTGCTCACCGCACGTGCGCGGCTTCAGCAGTTCCAGCAGAGCCTGCTGCGGAAGCAGCGACAATACCAGAAGAAGAAGGAGAAGGGCAAAGAACCCAAGCCGACAATGGCAGCGCTCCACTTAGCAGTGGCACTTCGACGTTTTGACGAAGATGAGGACGGTCGACTGAGCGCCGAGGAGGTGCACAAGTGCTTCGAGAGTTTCCAGCTGGGTTTCTCGTCGAAGGAACTGAACGAAATTATTGGGCTTGTCGCGGACGCCCGCTTCTTAGAAAGCGAAAGTGGCAGTGGACAGGGCATTTCGATGGAGACAGTCTGCGCTGCCTTCGGCATTTCCCGTGAAGACATGAAAGGAGCTCTCCTGCGCGACGATCAAGAAACTGCTCGTGCAGCGGCAGGTCTCGGCGCTGAGGCTTCGTGGGGGTGCCCCGTGTGCACCTACGTCAACGACGGTGCAGCAGAGGTCTGCGGAGCCTGCAGTGAGTCGAACCCAAAGCTCCAAGAACAGGACGCGCAGCACCAACAGCAGCAGCAAGGGTGGCGTTGCAGGAACTGTACCTTCATCAACCAGCCTGACGACGTGTGCTGCGCTATCTGCGAGCTAGACATGGATGGACAGCGCGGCGTGCCGCGCGGCAAGTGGGTCTGTGCCGGCGAGCAGGGCGGCTGCACATTCTTCAACTCCATGTCGAACTTCTATTGCGAGGTGTGCAACCGCGCGCGCCCCGACCTAGCGTCCACGCGCTTCTAGCTTCCGAGGCACGCTGCGACTTGCAGTCATCGTCGATTGCTTGCATTTTTGCCGTCGGTGGACCTCTGCTGATATGAAGAGATGCGTCCCGACAGTTTGCACGTGATGAATGAACTCAATAATTAGCACGCATGAATTGATGCCGTTTTCTGTGTTAAACGCACTCGAACGATTTTCTGCATATGAGACCACACAAAACGAATTGGCACTAAACTCCATTTCGAGGTTTTTCAAAAAAGACAATTGAAAGATGAGTCGCTCAAATCGTACATAAGTGAAAGCCGAGAAAACGGGGTGTTTGTGTTTTGGTCCCACAGTAAAGTTCGCAGCCTCAATGGACAGTGATTCCGATAGTGAGTGTGTGGGCTCAGACGGCGGGCGTACCCTCTACTAGCGACAGCGAATGGGAAGCAACGTCACCGCCTCTATCAGAGGGCGAGGAAGGTGGATCTGACCAAGATAGTGAAGACGAGGATGCTGTGTGTCTGTCGCTGGAGTCGCGTGTGCAGGAACTGATAGATGCTGACTGCTGTAGTCTAGAGTATCTGGCTGGGACGGAGGCCAACTGAGCGACCTCGTCACCTCTTTGGAGGCAATGACAAACACCGAGAAGAAGACCAGCACCCTTACAGCCATTGCTACCGTAGAAGAGGGGGGTCCCTGAACGCCGCCGGGGTAGTGGGAAGCGCCCACGCTTAGCTACTTCTGGCCGTTTGTTGGTAGCTTGTGTCGGGAAGCCTTCTGTGCTTGCTATGGTGTATTCGCGAGGTCGTTGACCGGTCAAACGCCGTCGTGAAGGAAAGACAAGGCTGAATAAACGAAATGACACTTAACTCCAGTGCGTAATGATTGCACCATCTGTCTCTACACGCGTCACAGACAGTCGTGCGAACTTACTCAAAAGCTATAAAAGAGCATCTTGCAGGCCTGATTAGCCACTTTTAACGCCATTTTGGACTCGTCGCTGAATTTTGACCCAGGACTGCCAAAAAACGAAAACCGAATTTAATTTTTTGAACTTCCTAATTTTCCGGTGACGCTAACTCCACGAGGACTTATCGTCTGCAAGTAAACTGCACGCCATTCGAACGAGCTAACTCGCCTCTTTCGATTGCACTATCAATCTCCAAAATTAGGTTTTTCAAGGTTTGCCATTTCGTCTTGCGTGGTCTCATATGATACAGTACACTAATTTATCGACCTCTGACCAGGGATTGGTAGTAATGAGGATTTGGCACGAGTATTGATAATGATAGTCGACTGTAGAAACAGAGGTTATTAAAAAGTTTATTATACTGGAGATAGCATTTTCATTATCAGTGATAATGTCACTACTATTGTGAATTCCGGCCAAATTTGCCGATCTGGGGCGATTGTGTGCTCAAGTCAAAACCGATCTATTAAAAATCCAAGTCATTTAGCGAATCACCCAAAAATAAAAGGATAGCACAGTAAATGCTCGTCTAAGTGCGCCTCGTTGCTAATTATAGATTTGTAAGCAGGGATTGACAGTGAATCCCGGTTTTGATAGGAAATACTAGTGAATGAACAATCAATTATCTGTTTCGCTATTCAAACTCAGTCGCCAGAACATTGATTTACTGCAGTAACTTCAGGCAATATTCGTCAATATCTATTGATAGAAACCAATATCTAGGTTGGTTTTGCGTCCGCCTTGCAGGTCACAAGAGTTTCCGCTGGGTTTCCTTTTCGCAAGGTTGCCTTTACGGCGTTTGGATCTGAACGGAGCTATGAAATGCAACGCCAAGGGATGCGAGGAAACGGATATTCCAGAGATTGCGACGTGTGTGACGTGCAGCCGTTCATCACATATGTAGTAACGACGTTGTGGACAAAATGAACGGCCTACTCGACGACGCCCCGCTATCGGCTAGGTACGGTTGTCATTGCTGGCTTTCGATAGCCCTCTCTTAAATCGTCCTAATTATCATTCAAATTGCTTTGCCCGGTTAGATTTTGCAGAAGGCACTGTGCCAGCAGCTACGCTGGTATACAGTACGATGGCACATAATCCGATTCAGCTGGAGAGCGCAGCAACAGTTGTGACGGACTTGCAGAGCCAGAGGCTGCTCAACCGCCATCGCGGACACCTGATGCAGTAGTTGATTTAGTCGGCGATTCCCCAGCACACCGCGGTAGCAGGTGCATCTCCTGACTTCGACAAGTATGGCATCCCTCTCAACATTATCCACGGCCCACCGCCTAACTCACGCAGTGCCGTCTGGCGCCTTGATGAAAACAGGATGAGGAAGGTGCCGGTGTCACCTGTATATATCACTATCAATGGCGTTGACATGAATACTATAATTTAGTAGTAGTAATATCACTACTATCCTCTACTGTTTGATATACTACTACCAATCCCTGCTCTGACTATTGTGGCTTTCAGCGATTTTGCCCTCCGATTTGACACCGTCGATTTTATACAAATGGACCGTGGATAGGTTATGGTAATTTTTTATGATATTCCAACCGAGATTTTCTTGTGAACAAGTCTGACTGATATATCCGCCAATGAAATAGCTATATTCGTGTACTTTGTCCAATCGTTGTAGCTAATTGGAAATTACAGAATTCCTACCTTTCCAACCATATTTAGTAGTTGGAATATTCTGAGAATATGTTATATCCAATACAAACTTTCATACTAACGCATATTCTAAAAATATCCCAAAGTGTTTGACCTTGGGGTGGTAGAGGCCATTGCACATTTAAAAGCAGTCACAGAGTTGAAGCCATGTCCATCGCGTCGTTGGCGTGCCAAAGTAAGAAGGCGCGAGTGACAGCGATACTTTTTTCCTGCATTTCTTACAGCTGAGAATACAACAATTGACAAAGCTCACGAGCTAATTGCTACTGACGAGAGTAGTCAAATCAGAGCTGAAATGACTACCAAAAATTTTCAATCCTACATTTAAGCGTTTAAACATGGATTTAATCCAATTTTAAATGTAGGAGTGAAAATAATGACAAGACCTCTAAACAGCTTATATTGAATAGAACACTCCTTTTAACCTGACGGAGTTTCATAAGTCATCAATCACCTAATATTCATAGGAACGATTATAGAAACAATGTCGCCGAAAAATCTTACATACAAATCTGACAACATCATTTATATAATGATTTAAATATCAAGATCAGAATTTAGAAAGTTGCCATCTTAAGCGAACTTTCTATAAGTATATAATAAGATATTATACGATGACTAAGCAATCAGCAACAAAGTTTGGTGGGCATGTAGATTTCGATCCTGGCTTTTACGAGTTCATGAATAGTCCATACATGAAAGAAATCATTACATGTGATTGTAATTGGAAAATTCAGCGACGGCACAGTAAACGGCATGCACTGAGTGAATACCATCAATTATGGAAGAATGATCGTGAATTGTATGAAAATACAATTTATGATTGTGGCTGTGGCTTATCCGTTAATCTTAAAGATAAGTTTGAGCATTCAAACAGTATTGTACATAAAGAAGGGTTGAAAGCAATAATCACATGCGACTGTGGAGCAAAAATTAAGAAAGTAAGTGAAAAATCTCACAAACATAGTAAAATACATTTAGACTATATTTCAGGAGCTAACACGATCATCGAGTGTGGTTGTGGCCTCAAGTTTATTATGAAAGATAAGATGCGACACTATGAAACTAAAGAGCATAGAAATAGAATGTATAATGATTATGAGTGTGGGTGTGGCTCTAAATTAATAATGTGTGGAAATAGAAATGGAGTTTTAAATCAGCATAATAAAACTAAAAAGCATCAGCGTTGGTTTGTAAGCCAAAAATAATGTTATTATGTTTTTTTATCCTGGAATCGATGAATAAACATCGTGACCATAACCTTAACATCGTTAGCACAAGCTAATAATCGCTGTGATGATTTAAACGACGTAACGATGGGATAAAAGCCTTAACGATGAATATAAACCGACTCGAATTATTTTCATATGATCCTAACAAATATATTAAGTAGTATATATAAAGTGATATAATAAGTATGACATACTCAAGCGAACGTTACCAAGCCATGAAAGAAAGTATTAAAGCTTCACAGAAGCGCTACTATATTAAGACACGTGAAACTAGACTTGCCAAGCAGAAAATTTACGATGATTTGCATCGCGATCAAATTCACGAGCGACAACGTAGCTATAAAACGGTTACTAAAGTTGAGTTACCACCTCAAATTGAAAAAGAAACATCAAAATCTAATTAATAAAAATATTTTTTTGTCTTTAGTAATAGACAAAGTTAAACTTAATATAATATCAAGTAATATACAAAGTTCAACTTAATATAATATCAAATAATATACAAGTTCAACTTGATATAATATCAAGTAATATATAAAGTTCAACTTGATACAACATTAATTAATATATATAAAGTTCAACTTAATATAACTTGTGTAATATAAGAAGATAATTTAGTCAGCGATATATAACGATGCTTGCTCACGAACTTGAAGGATTGAAACGTTTAGGACTTAAACCTATTAAATGGGGCACCAGCTACCGTCTAAAGGTTCGAGGGCGAACCAACAAGATGGTTTTCATCAGCAACGTAAGTGAATTCAAAAATAAAAAACTGGTTGCTAAGTACTACAATGTGACTATGGATAAGCTAAACAAGCAGCTAGCTCCCGATTATCACGAGGATCCTAAATATCGTTTCTACAATAGCAAATTTGGAGAGTCTCATCTATATGAATACATTCCAGCTGGAGAGTTTTACGAAAAGCTTGAGCACGTTTTGTTAAGTCAGAAGAAAGCTTACAAAGTAAATATTGCTCTCGGTTACACGCTTCATGATCCTATCAACGATGAGGACTTTCACTTCTATCCTAACATCGAAAACACTGCCGTTTATGACAAGCCATTCGCCGTGAATAGTCGAGCTGATGCGAGAAAAATCGTTTCTGATATCAGAACAAGAGAGCTTGCTGACAAACTTAATTACCCTAAATCAGGAGTAAAGCTCAAAGCGATTACCGCTTTTAGAATCTATATCGATTATCGCGATCACGTTCTCGGTGATAGTGATGCTGTCGTACCAGAATTCATTAAGAAGAACAAGTATATCATCAATTTTACAAAGACAAACAACAAATGCGTTTTCTTCAATATTGCTTACCACAACCAACCTGAACCAAAGAGACCCGATCGTATCAAATCTTTTGTTAAGGATACTTTCAAGCAATATTGTAGATTTAAGGGTATCGAGTACTCATTAGGTCTATTCAAAAACTTCAAGCCGATTGACCTTCTTAAATTTGATGAATTTGAAGAGTGTTTCAATCTAAATATTAATATTTATGATTTTAACAACGCAACTACTGAAGTGAATTGTATTAGACCAACCGTAGGTAAATATGATGATACGCTCAACATCCTTTCACATGACAATCATGCTTTCTACATCACAAACATTGATAAGGTACAGAGTAAGTATATCTGCTCAACGTGCTCGATGACTTTCGATAATTGTTCACGTTTAGCAAATCATAAAAATATGAAGTGTGATCGAGTAAATATTGCTACTTTTCCTAAAGAGCCAAAGATGTATCAACCTAATCCAAATATGATTCAATCAATGCTAAGGAAGTACAACATCAGAGATGTCGATCACTATGTTGATCATTTTATTGTTTGGGATTTAGAAGCTATATTAGCTCCTCAAGAATTTAACCATGAAGCCAAGACTCAATTCTATAATGAACATATTCCTGTATCAGCAAGCGTATCAGATAGCTTAACTAAAGGTGTCGAATGCTTTGTTAACTCTGATTCGAAGTTATTGGTTACTGATATGATGACTTATATCAAGCTGATTCGTGATAAAATCTTTGAGTATAATGTTCAGAAATATGAGAAGTTGATCATTAAGTTAATGGATTCTTTAGGCCTGGCAATGATTCCAGGTGAGATCATAACAGAAATATTTTATAGTGGTGATCTCCATAAGTGGATTGGTCCTTCTAAATCATTTTCTAACTTGGCTGAATTCGTTGATTGTAATGTGTCATCCTTCGTTAATAAAGACGCAAGACGTCTATTAACCATACTTAAGCAGGTTCCAGTCCTTGGTTTCAATAGTGGATCGTATGATATCAATCTGATTAGAACCGATCTTTTCGACATATTGTACAAATCAGGTAATATGAAAGTCATCAAGAATAATGGTTACATGGCTATTTCAACATCGCAATACAAGTTTCTTGATATCCTTAATTACGTTCCACAAGGCGTAAGTCTCGATAAGTATCTCAATACGTACATTGGCGGCTGCACATGCGAAGATAAAAATCGTTGCTCATGTGGCTTGACTAAGGGTGTTTTTCCATATGAATACATCACTTCATTCGAAATCCTTAACGAAACGACTATCCCTCCCAAATCAGCGTTCGACAGCAAGCTCCGTAAAACGTCTATCTCTTCTGAGGACTATGAGCGTGTTCAATTTGTTTGGAAGCATTATGAAATGAAGTCGATCAAAGATCTTCTTATTTGGTACAACAACCTCGATGTAGCTCCTTTCATCATTGCAATCCAGAAGCATCGTGAATTATTCAAACGTTTCGAGTTGGATATGTTCGTTGACGGGGTCAGCTTACCAGGTCTTAGCGAGAAGGTAATGTATCAAACATGTATGAAAGATCTAAAGCCTATTCCTAAGATAGCAGCTAAATCATTTGATTTCCCTATTGGACGATTCAAAGGCTATATCAAGCAGGATAAGGAAGCTAATCATGATTTCGATATGACGATTGGACATCTTAACTATCTGCTCAAGAAGCAAAAATATCTATGCTCACATTGCTATTGTCCATTGGATACTGAAAATGTTTCAGCTGATCGTGTTAATAATAGGGTTGGTCACAAAGACGGTAACATCATGATCAGCTGCGTACCGTGTAATGTCGCTCGTAAGGACATGTCAATTAAAGCTTTCCGACACAAGAAGTTGCTTGACTACAACAGCGATCGCTTAGTATATTCAATTGATGAAGAGGAAGGAGAAATCTATCATAAGATGAAAGCTAATATCGCTGGCGGTCCATCCATCATCTTCAATAGATATGCAAAGCGCAACGAAACCAAGATTAGAGGTGGTAAATTATGTAAGAAGGTTATTGGATACGATGCTAATGCTCTTTATCTATGGTGCTTAGGAAATGACATGCCTTGCGGACGTTTAACTACTATCGAGCCTTACGCCAATATCATTGATGATATTAAAGACAATAAGATCTTTGGTTTCTTAGAGTGCGACATAGAAACACCAGAACACTTAAAAGACTACTTTTCCGAGATGACTCCTATTTTCAAGAACATTGATATCGAACCAACTGAGGAGGTCATTGGTAAGCATATGTTCGACTATAATCAGTCTCGCGGTAAAACATGTCCAAGAAGAGTCGTAAGCTTATTGGTAGTTACTTTGGTGAGAAAATCCTTATCTACGCACCTCTACTAAAATGGTATCTCGAGCATGGCATGATCATCACCAAGACCTATAGCTTCATCAAAGCAGCTGCTCATAAGCCTTTCAAATCCTTTATGGAGCAAGTGTCTGACGCACGACGTGAAGGCGATGTCGATAAATCAAAAGAGATGATTGCTGATATGATGAAGCTCGTCGGTAACGCTGCGTTTGGTCGATCTGGCATGGATATGTCTAAGCATCGTCAAGTTGAGTTTCTATCGAACGAAGATGAAATTATTAAGGCTATCGAACACTTCACTTATCTGTCCAGAACCGACTTCACTGATGAAATGGTTGAGATAGTTAAATCAAAGCGCCGTATCAAACTCAGCAACCCCATTCATCTTTCCATTGCTATCTATCAACTTGCTAAGCTGAGAATGCTTCAATTCTATTATGATTGTATTGACTTCTACTTTGATAGATCTGATTTCGAATACCAGGAGATGGATACGGATAGTGGCTATATCGCTTTCACCTGTGAAGACCCCTTTAAAGAATGTATCAAGCCACATTTAGTTAAACACTTCGAGAAGCATAAGTATGATTGGTTTCCCGTGACGATAGTCTTGAGAATGCTGCTTTTGATCGCCGTACGCCTGGTCTATTCAAAGAAGAATTCAGGTGCAATGCTATGGTTTCTTTATCATCTAAGAACTACATCTGCTATCTAAGTGATAAAATCGATAAAGAAACAGGTAAATCTATGATTAAGCTTTCTGCTAAAGGCGTACAAAAGAAGAAAAACTCTAATGTTCTAACGCCTGAGAACTTTGAATCAGTAGTTAAGCAGGATGAGTCAATCAAGAAATATCACTACACTATCCAAGGAACCAATACAGGTTTTCGTATTCGTAAAGAGACTAACTCAATCATCACTTACTCGCAGACGAAAACTGCCCTTTCGTACTATTATGATAAGAGACAGGTTCTAGATGACGGAATTAGCACTGTCCCTTTACAAATTTAGGGGACCACTCAGCCATTTTTTATCAACATGATATAGTCATGGATAAAACGATAGATAACTTATTGAAGAAACTTTACTATGATCCTAAAACTGGTTATGTAGGTGTTAATGCTCTATATGAAAAAGCAAAACAAATAAGAAAGACCATCAAGCTTAAAGAGGTGAAAGGTTGGTACAAAGATCAAACAGATATTCAACGATATAGCGAGAAAAAGTCTCAATTTCAGGATTTTAAGATCACTTCACACAATCCCAATAGTTGGCAAGCTGATTTAATGTTTAAGAGCGGTAAAGTAATTTTTACTGCTATCAACATTAATAGTCGAATAGGCTTCGCTATGATCATAGAAGATAAACGTTGGAGTAGCGTGGTGAAGGCAATCAAGTCACTTGAAAATCAAAAGGTCGATGTTTTAACGACTGATAATGGAGTCGAATTCATGTCTAAGAGAGCTCAAGCATATTTCAAAACTAAAAACATCATCCATTACAATAACGAAGCAGGTGATCATAGCACGATGGGAAAGATTGAACGTTTCAATCGAACGCTGAAATCACGTTTGATGAAAATCAGACAGCCTCTCACGATAAAACTTCTTAGTGATGTTATCGAAAATTATAATTCTACTATTCATAGCTCGATTAACATGACTCTAACGAAGCTAGAGGTCAAGTAATGGAGAGTGAATTAAATTATAATAGAGACACCATGGATAGGCTACAGCTACAACTTGAAATTGGATCAAGCGTAATATACAGACTAAAAACAAAGCAATTTCAAAAGAATCGATTAAATGGAGTAAAGCCATCTACGAGATCGTTGGAATAGACGGATATCGAATCCAGATTCGTTCAAAGAATGGTCATACTCTCTACAAGTCACCAAACGATCTTAAATCAGTGAACGACTTACCTACAGAAGCTGAAACGAAGAAAGGTGATATTTTTGAAGTCGAACGAATAATTGATCACAAAAAATGCGATCTGGTAAAAATAAGTATTTAATCAAATGGAAAGGATACGACGAGCCAACCTGGGAAAATCAAGATAATTTGCGACTGATCAATAAAAACGAACTATCAACCGTCGAGAAAGAATATTTCTCAAATCGTTAAAGAAGTAAAATCGCGAGGTAGCTTGACCGGTCTATACATTCTTTTAACTAACGGTTTCGGTGGAGATACTACATCACCTTTACGTTTTCTTTAATCTCAAACAACTTAGACGCTTCTTCTTCAATATTAGAGTTATCGAATGGTTCCACCTCTTCGAGATCAATCCATATTAAAGCTGAATCCATAGCTTTATATTTCTCAATATATATACTTCAAAAATGAATAAGTGTAAAGCTATCACCAACAATAATAACCAATGCTCAAGGAACGCCCTAAAGAGTGGTTTATGTACTCAACATGATAAGGATTTTACAATTCATATGCAGCGTAAGGAGCTCAGCAAAATGCATCGACGCGTCAGATTCTACTGTGATAAAATCAATAGTTTTCATGGCATGATCACTGATATCCAGCGGCTCGATTACTTTAAATTTCACATCCAACAAATAGATCCGACCACTCGGGCATATCGTCACGTAATCAAAGATGATAAATTTAAGAATCAACTTGAGGCTCTATTCGATCTACCGATTGATGAGATATTACCATATTACGAAGCTTTATTAAAAGAAGAAACGAAATCGTTCATAAATATTCAATTAATGGGTGGACTGATGGTGCTATCCCCGAATCAATTAAATATAAATCTAGATTCAAATCTCAGTAGTGATATATAAGAAGAAAACCAACATGTTTCCATCTTTCGACAATCTCGCTCAACGTGAGCTTAAACGTCTAGAATTGCTTCAAAAGTCACAATTGCGTGTCAAGCAAGCTAATCTTAAACGCGTTATGTTCGCCGAGACGAATTGGGCAAGCGACTTGGATAATACCATCACTACACTAAAGCAGAAGCAAGATATTTCAACTCAAACTGAATATGACGCTTCTGCTAAGGTTAGTGATGGACTTTTAAAAAGAATGACATCCCAGTGAGCTCTCAAATTAATACTGAAACGGATGATTACTCCAATATTTCCCTGATGTCTCAACACCTAATGTTCAGCCGATGGATGATGAAAATTTGTTTGATGAGATTAACGAGCAGCAGCGAGCAAAGGATGCATTGATTAAAATATTTGAAGTATATCCCGTATTAGATTAACTAAATCTACATCCACTGTCAACCAATGAGAGACAGCTAAGTAAATACTATCTTCGTAAAAATGCGAAGGTTGAAACAATTACAGGAAGGCAAGTGGTCGTCCCAAATATAAATTGGGACAAAACGTACGATTCTATCTACAAAGTCATTTCTTCTGATCCGAGATTCATTACCTATATCACCAATCGTAAGAAGGCCCCTCCAACAGCATTTCCTGAGTATGAAATGTACAACGATAAACCGCTTGACGTTTGGAAGCTTATAGGAGAAAAACGAAAAAGGATAAACGCCTCAGAAGGTGATGACTCTAATCGGAGCAAGCAACGACTTGAAGATAGTTTCGTCTATGATAATTCGACTTCAACTGAATTAGATGAAGAAGAGAGTAAGCGTAAGCTCTTTTGGATGATTTATAATAATATTAAATTGATTGAGACAAATGATTTAAAGAAAAGCATCGTCCCTATCCTAAAAGGTGGTTTAAAGAACACAACACTTAGAGATAATGATTCGTACATTTGGATTAAAGATAACAATCTGGTTGCATTTGGTAAGGATTCCGATGTTTTCAGACCAGCAGTAACTCAAAAAGTTGATTGGTTTTTCACTCTCAAGGAATTTATTGAAAAAGTCAAGGATCAAGGTCATCCGATTCGCGAACTACGTTCGATTGATAATAAAGATAAGACATTAAATGCTAAAGCTTATAAACAGGCTATTGAAGGTGAGCCTCGTCATGGAACCATGAGTGGTATAGATGAAGATATGGATCGGCGATTATCCAACTCTGACAACGATGCTAAAACAATCCTAACTGAGTACTATAAATTACTTCACGCAAAGCGAGTTAAGATTGCATTTCGTCTCGTACCGATCGTTAATTCTAAAAAAGGAGTAAAAATCATTCATCATATTACTTTGGCGAGCCAAGGCTTAAGCGTCCTTTAAATCTCATCAATACACCGCAGAATCCAAATGATAAGCATAAACCAATCAGTGGTACTGCATTGTCTGATCTTATGAAGAACATCCGATGGAAGGATACTCTGATATCGTTAGATAATGGATTTGATGAGTTTGATCGATATCTACAATCCATCGATGATAAAGATTTAAAAAGGAACTTTTTGAGAATCTTACTAATAATCGTAAGATCCTTAATGAGGCGGTTCTAGCTAATAGTCAAGGAACCAAAAGTGGTAGGAATATGATGAGTCAGAAGCTGCGTTCAATGATTATCAAAAGGCACGACAGCGGTACGATGAATTAAAGAAATTAGTCAAGTCATCAAACTCCACAGCTATGAGATCAGCGCTTAAAGCAGCTAAATCTGCTTTGAAAGCGACTGAAGCTGTTTATAATCTCAGTGAAAAAGGAAAGCGAGCGTCAAAGTTTAAAGCCCTCAGGGTGAAGCCAGAGGACCAGTGGACTTCGAGGGTAAGCTTAGAAGGCGTTGTTCGACGTGGGAGAACATACAATCTCAACGAAATCCAAGGTCTCGCAACGCC
>JAAVTI010000260.1:0-35177 GCA_011947335.1 Phytophthora constricta
TGAGTACAAACCTGGAGGTTGAATGTGGTAGCCGACGCACTGTCGCGTCGGCCGGATTACAACTACAAGGTAGTTGACGTCAATGCCATTGGCATTGAACGCAGCAGTGTGCCCACATCGTCGCTGCTCGACGATGTGCGCAAGGCGTACTCGCTTGACGCGGACGCCAAGCGATTGCTGACCTATGTGGAGCACCTTCCGACAGCGCGCATCGCGCGCTGCCTCCACATCTGAGATCCCGTGTGCACAGGTATAGTGCACACGACGGCTGCTGCTATACAGTGCAGCTGACGACGATGTCGCTCGCATCGTCGTCCCTGATGATTATGATCTGCGCCTGCGGATCATATTCGAGTATCACGATGCCCCATCGGCTGGGCATCCAGGTCGAAGAAGACGTACCTTCTTCTCTCGCGTGACTTCTACTGGCCTCGCCAGTACAAGTGGATCTGCAAGTACGTCCGTGCTTGCGAGGCGTGCCAAAGAGTGAAGCCGACGCCGGCTTCACAAGCGCACCTGTCTCTGCCGATACCGGCAGAGTGTTGGGAGTCCATCAGTATGGACTTCATATTCGGGTTACCGCCCGACGCCAAGCGTCGGACTGGAGTGGTCGTCTTTGTCGACCGCTTCAGCAAGATGGTTCATCTTGCTGCGGTGCCTGCCCAAGTAACGTCCAAACAGACGGCACGTCTGTTTGTGGAGCTCATCTTCCGCTCTCACGGTATGCCCCGTGAGATAGTGTCCGACCGTGATCCAGGTTCACGGCCGCGTTCTGGAAGGAGGTCTTCGGCCTCCTTGGTACTCGGCTGTCGATGTCGACAGCCGACCACCCGCAGACGGATGGTCAGACCGAGCGCGTGAATCGCGTGCTCGGTGACATTCTCAAGAGCTACGCCCACTCGTTCACCGAGTGGAGCTACTGTTTGCCGATGGCAGAGTTTGCCATCAACAACTCGGTGCATGCCTCTACGGGGCACACGTTCTACGTGAATGCCATGCGGCATCCACGAGTACCTGCCATGCTTGGCGGGGTGACAGCTCCCTTGAGTGGGGGAGGATCTGTGAGCGAGCCACGCCCACAGGAAAATTGAACGCCGTGACACGTAGTGCCACGCGCCAGAAAAGTACGCTTTGCGTCTGCACCGGGTGCAGGCGCTTCGAAACACATCCGTGCCGGGCACGGAAGTTACAAGCAACGCAAGTACCTTTCGCTCCGGGAGCGAAAGAAGACGACCAAGCCCTTCGCTCTGGAGCGAAGGAAGAAGACAAAGAACCTTTCGCTCCGGGAGCGAAAGGACAAGCGCGACCGTCCCACGCCTGCTCCGGGAGCAGACGTGACGCAAGATGACGTGTTCAACTCAGGAGTCGAACACCGGAAGCCAAGATGATACAGTGACGACGCAGGGCGACGTCACTGCTGCGACCAAGTACGTGTCCACACCCCATGTGGACACTCAAGATGACGAGCGCATCGTGCAGGGCACGATAGCGGACAAGGACATTGGTCGACACGACCAATGTCGATGCGAAAGACTTCGTGCAGAATCGACAAGCCGTCATGCGGTTTGTTCGTGATGCTATTGCATCTTCTGTCGACCGACAGAAGATGAACGCTGACAAGAAGTCACGCAACAATTAGTGAGTTCAAAACGAATTCATTAGTTTTACTGTCTACGCAAAACTTGGCTAGACATGCAGTCTCGGACTTTGGAGCAAGCAAGCTTGCTCCACGCTTCATCGGCCCCTTTCGTGTCTTGCATCGCCAAGGCACAGCCTACACGCTGGACATACCAACCAGCATGAGACTGCACCCGACGTTCTATGTCGGGCGACTGAAGGCGTATCATGAGCATGATACGCCCGCGCGCTCATTAACATGAGCACGAAGAAGCGTGATGGTCGAGCTACGACTCGTCATTCTCGTCGCGCTCGCGCAGAGCGCGAGCGACGCATACGAACGCTCTCAACGAGCTTCACAAACTTCCTCTCGACGTTCTCGACTCGAGACAGCGCGTCACCCGCTGTCTCGCGAAAGCGGACACTCGCGAGGAGAGGTTCGAGATCAGCTGACTCTGCTCAGCGATCGTCTTCCAAGCCTCACGGCGGAAGGCTGCATAGTCAGCCGCCAGTTGCTGGAAGGTCTGATCAGCCTCAAGCGGCTGATCAAGCGACGAGTCTTCCCCCCTCCGCCGGCACCCTTGCGGGCTGCCGACGGCTCAATTCGCTGGATTGTCGAGCGAATTGTAGCTCACCAGGAGCCACGCACTGACCAAGGTCAGCGTCGTTTTCGATGTCGTTGGAGAGGATACCCTCCCCAACGACTCGTGGGAACCGCGGAATATCCTCGTGAGGGACATTCCGGAAATGGTGATGGCGTACGAAGACCGCCACCACCTCCGCCCGAGCCGAGACTAGGTCTCCGCTCGACAGTGTACCACACCGCGCCCCGGGGTTAGAAAGCGCGGAACGGGATCAGGCGGGTGTGCTCTCTTCCCGGCATCCGAGAAGACCATAAGACGCCAGTCTCGGACTTCACTGGGTACTCGTATCGTCGAGTACCCGTCGACTTCATTCTCACGCAGTCTGTCCGCGTTGGGTGGACAGACTGGACACCGTTCTCCACGGGAACGGCACAAGGTATACCAGCGATTGCACTGAGTTCGTGCAAGCGGGTAGCCTTGCCAGCGCTATTATGTCTATAATAGCGCTCACGCATGCTTTCGAGACGCTTTCGGAAAGCAGCAGCATCATTGTTCCAGTTCGTTACGAACTGGTTCCAGCCTGAGTCAGTGCGACTGTCTCAGAGACCTTGCTCTTAGCGCTATGGCGCACGCCCGTGTAGTGGCGAAGCAAGATACAGCGACGCATAGTAGTTGCGTCGCTCATCGGAGCCGGCCGCGAGGCCGAGCGCCTTCACGACATCATTATCCTTGATGGTGTCGACTTGGAAAGGAGCACAAGGTGTGCCCTGGCCGCCTTCGTCGGGCGCAGATACCAACTCGAGCCTCCACGGACGAGTTGACCACGTCTGCTGCGAAAGATACTGTTCCAGTGAATGCTAACAGACCTATAGTAGCAATGCCACGTGCAGCAGCGCCCCGAACAGCAGTCTCCAGCCACAAGATGACCGCGGCACCTGCTAAGTCAACTACCCCAGCAGGCAAGGATGCCCGGGCGGAAGAAGAAACACCCGCGGATGGAGGTTCCGCCGGTCCACTGCTCTCAGACCGTGCACGCTAAGCGTGCACGACCTGCCATCGTCTGGCGAGTCCTCGCGTTGACGATGAGAGCCCGGCGACGGACTCTCGGGAAGAGGCTTGCTCACAGCAGGCTTGTCCTTCACGGGCGAAGAGTGTTCCTCTTCGTCCGCCAAACAATCACTGCCGTAATCGACAATGAGATCAGGGTCCATCTCATCATCATCACGTCCAGGGGACGTGGTGTGCGCAACCTTCGCAGGCAGTGCGACAGTCGAATCACCCGCCCCGAAGGGACGAGTTGCCTTGGCGACGATAGCGTCGACTTGCTTAGCGCTCTCGCGCTTACGAGAGCGCTCTCTCTCAATTGTAGTGCGTGATATTCACGCACTGACAGTGTCTTGCCACCCGATGGGGAACCCCACCGGGTGCGGAGGACTTGGGCTCCAGGGAGACTCGGGGCTTGACGCACTCATTGCGAAATGAGCGTGAGTGTCTTCTCCGTTAAACGAAGAAGACGGAAAGTGACCACAGAAAAGATCGTGGCCACCGTTACCTCCCGAATGCGATACTCGCACTTTGAGAGGGGGTGGTGTAGCGGGGCCACACAGGATAGTGTACCCGGGGTACACTAATACACGCAAACCCACTAGTGTGTGTGGGACACACACTAGCGACCAACATTACGGGCCGCCAACGCTACTATCATTGACGGGCGCTCAGGCGCACAGCAATTGGTTGAAAGGGCCACATTTCAACCAATCATGTGCATGCATTTCATGCAAATGCGTGAGAGCCAACCATGCTCTCACCTTTGCAATTAGATATCATCTTAAGAGGGTTTAGCGTAAAGTTAAGGCCAGCCCGCCACGCGATGGGCTGTCATTCAATTCAATTTTCTATTTTGATCTAAAGTCCTAAGTGTTTGCTTTTAAATACAAACTTTAAGTCTACGCTTCCTCACTACGCGCATACTGTGTATGCTAAGAAACAGAGCGTAACTCTCGCCCTGTTTCACAACAGGACTCGGGACAAGTGCTTTTTCTCGTGGCTGCACAACACAATAGCAAGATGGCGAAAGCTTCTCGTCGGGTGCGAAAGGCGGGGTCGAAGGCCGCATCGAAGAGCAGCAGAACAGCAGAGGCCACCCGTGGCAGCATGAGCGAAGCAAGCGCAGCATCGGACAAGCATAGCGACTGTGCTGAGGAAGAGAGATTGGAAAGTGAAGAAGACAAAGAAACTGATCTGCTGCCACTGTGTAGAATTTAAAGTTTGCGCTAACTACAAAACAAGTGCGCGAACACGACACGGCCAAAGTAGGATTATAGTGCAGGCTCAAAATTCGTCTTCGTTTTTCGACGACGCTGAAAATCATGATTCAGCAGTAAAGGCCCCCAGCGCGAACACGGCCTTAGAGTAGATGTCAGGTTTGTAAATCAGACGCCTAAATACACTAATTGGGCCTAGTTATGCACGATAGTAGGGTTGTAAGTTAGGACGCCTAAATAATATGATTAGTATTAATTAGTAAATTAGGACTATTTAGGCCGCTCTAAGAATACAAATAAGTTTCTCATTAAAAGGATCTGGTGTGGCGCACGTATATTTCATTGAGGGAGTGGCAGCTCCTCGGGATACTTCGCGGCGCGCTCCTGCGCGTGTGTGGAAGGAGAATCAAAAGCGCTTACTGCTGCAAGATGAGATGGACGTCGGTGCTGCGGAGCAGGACAAGAAGGCGATGGTCAAGAGCACGGGGAAGATAGTCTATATGGCGTTAAGCTGAGACAGGTGTCCAATTAGTCGTGTCCGTTGCTGGTGAGGTGTCTGCACGCGCTCAACAAGTGTTCCGAAATGGACATCGAAAAGGAACCTCTACGGATCTCCCTGTTGAATACTGCACTTGTTCCGAGAGGAAGACTGTTCAACTAAGAAGGTCATTGAAAAGTTATTAAATGGCTAGCTCTGGCGCACCAGAACTCCTAGATCAGTGCTGCGGGCTGTGCCCGCCTCCTGTACGAATCCTACAAACTTTCTTGTTGCTTCACTGCCACATGGTCTCGTATCTGATCTTCAACACGCCTCCCTCGAAGCACAGCTTCGCCTACTCTGCTCTGCCTATACCAGCAAGTTCCAGAAGATCCTTGAAACGTTTCTTGTTGAGTGGCTTCGTGGAGGTGTCAGCGGGTTTCTCAATCCCCTTCATTTTATGCAGTTCAATTGCACCTTTCTTCCACTTGCTCATGAACATAGTGCCAGCGCAACTCAATGTGTCTAGTGCGTCTGTTGTATGCTGGGTTCGAGGCCATCACATGCGCAGCTTCGTTGCCAATACTAATGCATAACTGCAGTTGGCACGTAGGAAGAATTTCTAGCAAGATGTTGCTCTCTGCAGCTTCCATCGCAGCCTCGCATGACGCCACATACTCTGCCTCGGCCGTCGAGAGGCCACGATCGACTGCCGTCTTGACATCCCAAAACAGCACCACCAGTCAAGATGAACACGAAACCTGTGGCGCTCTTACGAGTCTCCGGATCATACTGTCACAGTGACCTTCCAGCACGGTTGCTTCTGCCCCACTTTACTGACGTTCGTACGTTATCCCGTAGTCCAAAGTACCCGCGAGATATCGGAGTGCTCGCTTGAGCGTGCTCACAAGCTTTACCGAAGGTGAGGCGACAAATCAATTCAGCTGTCCCACTGTAAATGCCAAATCTGACCGTGTACTGGTCGCCAGGTACATACGCATGCCGATAGCTTCACGGTAGGAAAAACTGGTGTCACTCTCTTCTATATCACCAAGAGGCACGAGTCTTGAGTTTACCTTTATTGGATTGCCTATGTATGGGCATGCTCATACCCGAGCTTTTCCAAGATTTTTCGTGCATACTTACTCTGTCGAATCGTGATGCGGTCGGCGGTTTGTTCCACCTCAACACTTAAGTATGTGTGAGGAGACCTTGATCCATAATGCCATAGGCCACGTTGAGATCTGCGAACGGAGCCTTCTTGTCTGCTTCACAGTAAGTTGCCACCAAGATATCATCCAGGTATACCAGGACCAGCATGATTTTGTCTCCATCACGTTTATAGTACAGGCACGGCTCAGTCAGTGATCGTTGGTAACCACGATCGAGGAACCCCTGGCTCAACTCGGAGTTCCACTCTCGGCCCGACTGACTCAGCCCATACAAAGCTTTCACTACAACGTACACATGCCCGTCGATTCCACACGGAAAACCCTCAATAGCTCGTAGGTATTGTCGGATGCCCAACCAAACATTCAAGTATGCTGTGTTGATGTCTCCACCGTAGACTTGAAGATTTAGAGCTGGAGCTAGTGCAACTAGCAAGCAGAAGGATGACATGCGAGCAACTGGTGCGAACTTCTCATGAAAATCAATACCGGGACGCTGGTGGTTTCCGAAAGCCACGATTCTGGCCTTGAACCTGATAATGTACCCCTAGTAACTGACTTGACGTCGTATACCCAACTCGTGTTGATCATATTCGTGTCCTCCGACAGTTCATCCCTTGGGATCTCTTCGATGGTACCTGTGGCTTTCTGCGTAGCCATCTCTTCTAGCTCTGCCAATCGCCAGAAGTCTGCGTACCCAAATCTCTTAGCCTCACGATAGTTTCTGGGGATTTTCATATTGCTTGCGCGTACCGGCTTGCCGTTCTTGTCAAGGATCCGTGACATGTTCTGCACTGCGTTTGCTACATAGTCATCTAGGTACTTCGGTCTATGCGTTCATGAAGCTCACGTAATCCCGTGCGTGTACGCTTGGGACCAGGCTTCTCTGCCGTTTGCTCCACCCACAATTCCTCGGAGTGTGTCTCCTCACGATGCGTGCGCTTCCCTGTCTGCCTCAGTAGAAAAGCACTTGCGTGAATGATGTCAGGTTCTACTTCCATGTCTTCAACATACGCTTCAGTTTTGGCAGGTGGAGCAAATCCACTCGCTATCGTCACTGCATCATCGCCATCATCATTGATTTGCACTGTCAGTGTGTGTGTTCATGACTGTCCTCAAATTGGTCAGATTCTAAACAACATTCTCCATCAACAGAAGAACAGTCTTCGCTAGTGTTAGTTACTTCATCTTGAGTTTCGTTCGGGTAGAACGATAGTTCCATCGTTACCACATTATTGTCCACTTCAGCCGGTCCCTGCTGTCTGTCTACGCTATCTGGTTGCACCTTGTCTTCCAACAGTCCAGCATTAGTATCGAGTCCGGCAACAGTATCAGCGTCAATCTCTTCTACTTCGTCATCTTCGAGCTCGTCGATTACATCTTCACTATCGCCGCTCTCGAGATCCACGAAGTCGACCAGTGAGCCCTCGTATGGGCGGAGCGTCGAGTAGACGCTGAGTGTATCGAATGTGTAATGCTACTGCACCTTTCATCAACATCCATGTCAGAAGCGCGCTCAAAATGAAGCGACTCCAGGCCTGTAGCCGCTGATGGCGTTCCGGATCATTTAGTCGAAGCAACAAACGGAGGTTCAGAAATGACAAGGCGCCGGCGATCGGAACGCATCGTAAAGCGAAACATCGGCACCGCGTTCTTGGTCCTCTGTGAAGTCATGCAGGAAAGTTAGCACTCTAAGAAGCAAGAAAGTCACCACAACGGGTAAAGTGGAAAGAAGCCAAAGAGAAGAAATCGAAGCGCTCCGTGCAAATAGGGCGTTCACAGTCGCGACTCTCCTTGCTGACGCGCATGCGATCGGCTCAACGATCAACTTCCGCCTCAAGCGCAATGCAAACGGCTCGATTGAAAGACTACGGGCCCGTGTTTGCGCGCAAGGCTCCGGACAAATCTATCGGGTTGATTGTACTGAACGTATGCGCCAGTTATCAAAATAATCTTTACTCGGGTGTTTATTTTTTTTTTATTGCAGAATACAACCACCGATGACTGCGCATCAGGCAAGGTGACGTGCCGACAACCTACGTAAAAGAAATCCTCCGAGAAGTGATCTACGTTTGCCAGCCGAAGGGGCGATCCAGGCCAGGTTTGGCTTCTTGCAAATGCCCTCTACAGCTTAGAGCAGTCTGGGAAAGAATGGAACGTGGAGCTAGACTCGTTCCTGCGGGAACAGGATGTTTTTCAACTCGAGCGGTTCCATGCGTTTACATACACCTGGACAAGATTCTGATCGTGTTTAGTTGTGGATGACATACTCATCGGATACAATGATGAGGATGACGTGGAAAAACTTATGAAATTGCTCCGAGACAAGTACAACATTAATGATCTGGGGGACGGCATGCGTGTGCAGCGTGACATCGACTCGGGTTAAATAGTTATTTCAAGAGCAATACGTTAAAGAAATGTGCCGCCGATTCGCTGTGGAGACGTGCCGGACTGCTCACACGCCGATGGATCAAGGTCTGGTGCTCTACAGGGATCAAGCGGGTGAAGAATAAGCTGAGCACATGCCTTACAGGCAAGCTGTGGGTGCTTTTTTATTATATCTTAGTTGGGTGGCTCGTCCAGGTATTGCATTTGCCGTCAACCAAGCAGCCACGCAAGCCAGCAAGCAGAGCTTCAATCATTGGCACACGGCGAAAAGAATTCTACGCTACGTTTCGTCAACTAAGGCAACAGGGCTGCGCTTCAATCACAGCGAAAATACCCCACCACTCCGGTTGCTCACCGACGCCGACTGGGCGAACGATATCGAGGGTAGGAATCCGTTCTCCAAGCACACGGGAGTACAGTTCACAGGGAGTGCAAGCGGAAGCCACCAGTTGCAGAGTCATCCATAGCCGTGGAATATATCGCGGCAGGCACTGGACTAGAGGATCTCCGATGGACTGTACTGCTCATGAAAGAGATCACCGGTGTCAAATTGACTCAATTCCCGATGATGGTCGCCAACCTTTTAACTATTCAAGAAAACCAAGAATGAGAGGACGTCAGATGCGCAGAAGACAATCGATGCCATGTTTCACTCGATAAAAGACGCTGTCTGAGAGGAAGAAGTGCAGTTCATCTACTGCTCCACCGCCGACATGCTGGCTGATGGTCTCACAAAGGCACTTGAGCGAGTGACTTTCGAGAGGCATCGGACTGAAATTGGACTTGTTCAACTGAATTTCCGATCCTTACTCGGGGAAATGTTGGTGCTACGTGGCACCTGGAACAAAGCAGGACGGTCAGGCACTTGATGGCACTAGCACACTCATCTCCAGTTAGCCAACCCGCTACATAACTCATTCAATTTACTTCCCGATTTCCTCTCTGACTGACAGGAATTCTGCTTAACGCCGCAGGTACGCACTCCGCCATGTCAGCGAATCGAAGCCCGCGATCAACACTGTAGAGAGCTGATGGAAGCTCTTTCGAGAGCCACCCCGAAGAGCTCGGTCTTTTACTTTCTCCGTAAATCGCTGGATGACATGGAATGGATCTTGTTTGGTCTTCACCTTTCCGTTGAAAACCTTGTCAATAAGACTGCGAGTTCCGTTGGCATTATCGGTGACATATACTGGATGAGCCTCAGGTTCCTTCTCAATTCGGTTTGCTAAATTCTGCAAAATCACTGCAGTTTCGTTGGGGTTCTCTGACCGTGTTAGACCACGAGCAACGATTTGACCTATTTCATTCTGGACTAGAAGCAGCATACGTACTTCGGACGACAGAAGTTTCTTACATTTGGGACCAAAGACCTTCAGCTTGCTGCAGAAGTGAATGGTCAATCCGTATCACCTCTGATAGCGCCATTGTGCCTCAAGCAACCTGGAGCATATATCCGTTTGGGTTATTCACTTTTTTGGAGAGCTTCCTCAACGAGACATGCAATGTTAGGCATGTACTGCTCTAGTTTAGTCAAAATTGGTGGTGAGTACAGCGGCTCGATCTGTTGACGATGTTCTACAGCAACACCAGCAAGACCCAAAAGAAAATAGAACCGCTTCTGTCGACGCCGACTGATGTTACTTGCTGCCCCTGAAATATCCTTAGTTGTCAGCATGCTGTCATACACAAGATCAGATAATCTGTAGGATGCAAGTTTAACCCTTCAAGCCCCGGCCAAAAGGGGGGTATGTTTTTCACTATGTTGGAGCTCCAAATAGTTTCATATAGACCTTTTTATGTGTCATCCGTAAGTTCGAAATTGGTTTTGTGAAAGATCATGCACGATCCGTAGCACGTACTCTTTTAGTTTTGGCTCGCATGGACAGCCCCCACAACAGACGTAGGCAGCCGGTTAGCCCTTAGACATTCTGGCGCCTGTGGCACCGCTGGATTGTCGTGCTACGAAGACAAAAGTGAACCCTTCTGTTGTTTCAGGAAGCTCTAGTACTGGCGGAAATCTTCCTCAAAGTGATGGCGTCTTGCACCACCAGACGCGCAGCTGGCTTCATCTTGGCCATAGTATCCAATAGCTAAATTATTATCTGCGACTTTTCAAGAAAAAGCGGAGGACCACCTGCAACCCTACGAATGGCGGGGTCCTAAGGGCCTAACGACCTGCGAATAGAGGTAAACTGCGAGAGACCCCGATTTCGATCACCGGCTGGGCCCTGCTTTTGCAGCCAGCGCAGCCCACGCGACGAAACCCTGGCCTTCTTGACTCTCACGCTTGGTCGCTCCCACACGGGGCGTTTTGCTCCTCTCCGCAGTGTTCACGGTGTTTTAGAGCCTCCTCGGTCTATCCGCCACCCTGACCCACACTCCTGAGTCAAACGGCTGTGTGGACGTCTCCAGAGCATGCGGGAGTGCCTCGCTAGTAGCGTGAACCTCTATAAATTGATATTCCCTCAACGGGTCGTTGTGCGGTCTCCAGAGCGAGTTAGGAGGGCGCAAGACAACGGTTGGGCGTGTCTTGTGTCGCCAAAGAGCGTTTACGTACGTAGCAGGGCTATATATGCGTGTGGGAGGCGTTAGATCAGGGCAGGCGGAAGATGTGGGTCGGTAGAGGCTAGGTTAGCGGCCTAGTGGTCTAGTGGTATGATTCTCGCTTTGGGTGCGAGAGGTCCCGGTTTCGATCACCGGCTGGGCCCTGCTTTTGCAGCCAGCGCAGCCCACGCGACGAAACCCTGGCCTTCTTGACTCTCACGCTTGGTCGCTCCCACACGGGGCGTTTTGCTCCTCTCCGCAGTGTTCACGGTGTTTTGGAGCCTCCTCGGTCTATCCGCCACCCTGACCCACACTCCCTGAGTCAAACGGCTGTGTGGACGTCTCCAGAGCATGCGGGAGTGCCTCGCTAGTAGCGTGAACCTCTATAAATTGATATTCCCTCAACGGGTCGTTGTGCGGTCTCCAGAGCGAGTTAGGAGGGCGCAAGACAACGGTTGGGCGTGTCTTGTGTCGCCAAAGAGCGTTTACGTACGTAGCAGGGCTATATATGCGTGTGGGAGGCGTTAGATCAGGGCAGGCGGAAGATGTGGGTCGGTAGAGGCTAGGTTAGCGGCCTAGTGGTCTAGTGGTATGATTCTCGCTTTGGGTGCGAGAGGTCCCGGTTTCGATCACCGGCTGGGCCCTGCTTTTGCAGCCAGCGCAGCCCACGCGACGAAACCCTGGCCTTCTTGACTCACGCTTGGTCGCTCCCACACGGGGCGTTTTGCTCCTCTCCGCAGTGTTCACGGTGTTTTGGAGCCTCGGTCTATCCGCCACCCTGACCCACACCCTGAGTCAAACGGCTGTGTGGACGTCTCCAGAGCATGCGGGAGTGCCTCGCTAGTAGCGTGAACCTCTATAAATTGATATTCCCTCAACGGGTCGTTGTGCGGTCTCCAGAGCGAGTTAGAGGGCGCAAGACAACGGTTGGGCGTGTCTTGTGTCGCCAAAGAGCGTTTACGTACGTAGCAGGGCTATATATGCGTGTGGGAGGCGTTAGATCAGGGCAGGCGGAAGATGTGGGTCGGTAGAGGCTAGGTTAGCGGCCTAGTGGTCTAGTGGTATGATTCTCGCTTTGGGTGCGAGAGGTCCCGGTTTCGATCACCGGCTGGGCCCTGCTTTTGCAGCCAGCGCAGCCCACGCGACGAAACCCTGGCCTTCTTGACTCTCACGCTTGGTCGCTCCCACACGGGGCGTTTTGCTCCTCTCCGCAGTGTTCACGGTGTTTTGGAGCCTCCTCGGTCTATCCGCCACCCTGACCCACACTCCCTGAGTCAAACGGCTGTGTGGACGTCTCCAGAGCATGCGGGAGTGCCTCGCTAGTAGCGTGAACCTCTATAAATTGATATTCCCTCAACGGGTCGTTGTGCGGTCTCCAGAGCGAGTTAGGAGGGCGCAAGACAACGGTTGGGCGTGTCTTGTGTCGCCAAAGAGCGTTTACGTACGTAGCAGGGCTATATATGCGTGTGGGAGGCGTTAGATCAGGGCAGGCGGAACATGTGGGTCGGTAGAGGCTAGGTTAGCGGCCTAGTGGTCTAGTGGTATGATTCTCGCTTTGGGTGCGAGAGGTCCCGGTTTCGATCACCGGCTGGGCCCTGCTTTTGCAGCCAGCGCAGCCCACGCGACGAAACCCTGGCCTTCTTGACTCTCACGCTTGGTCGCTCCCACACGGGGCGTTTTGCTCCTCTCCGCAGTGTTCACGGTGTTTTGGAGCCTCCTCGGTCTATCCGCCACCCTGACCCACACTCCCTGAGTCAAACGGCTGTGTGGACGTCTCCAGAGCATGCGGGAGTGCCTCGCTAGTAGCGTGAACCTCTATAAATTGATATTCCCTCAACGGGTCGTTGTGCGGTCTCCAGAGCGAGTTAGGAGGGCGCAAGACAACGGTTGGGCGTGTCTTGTGTCGCCAAAGAGCGTTTACGTACGTAGCAGGGCTATATATGCGTGTGGGAGGCGTTAGATCAGGGCAGGCGGAACATGTGGGTCGGTAGAGGCTAGGTTAGCGGCCTAGTGGTCTAGTGGTATGATTCTCGCTTTGGGTGCGAGAGGTCCCGGTTTCGATCACCGGCTGGGCCCTGCTTTTGCAGCCAGCGCAGCCCACGCGACGAAACCCTGGCCTTCTTGACTCTCACGCTTGGTCGCTCCCACACGGGGCGTTTTGCTCCTCTCCGCAGTGTTCACGGTGTTTTGGAGCCTCCTCGGTCTATCCGCCACCCTGACCCACACTCCCTGAGTCAAACGGCTGTGTGGACGTCTCCAGAGCATGCGGGAGTGCCTCGCTAGTAGCGTGAACCTCTATAAATTGATATTCCCTCAACGGGTCGTTGTGCGGTCTCCAGAGCGAGTTAGGAGGGCGCAAGACAACGGTTGGGCGTGTCTTGTGTCGCCAAAGAGCGTTTACGTACGTAGCAGGGCTATATATGCGTGTGGGAGGCGTTAGATCAGGGCAGGCGGAACATGTGGGTCGGTAGAGGCTAGGTTAGCGGCCTAGTGGTCTAGTGGTATGATTCTCGCTTTGGGTGCGAGAGGTCCCGGTTTCGATCACCGGCTGGGCCCTGCTTTTGCAGCCAGCGCAGCCCACGCGACGAAACCCTGGCCTTCTTGACTCTCACGCTTGGTCGCTCCCACACGGGGCGTTTTGCTCCTCTCCGCAGTGTTCACGGTGTTTTGGAGCCTCCTCGGTCTATCCGCCACCCTGACCCACACTCCCTGAGTCAAACGGCTGTGTGGACGTCTCCAGAGCATGCGGGAGTGCCTCGCTAGTAGCGTGAACCTCTATAAATTGATATTCCCTCAACGGGTCGTTGTGCGGTCTCCAGAGCGAGTTAGGAGGGCGCAAGACAACGGTTGGGCGTGTCTTGTGTCGCCAAAGAGCGTTTACGTACGTAGCAGGGCTATATATGCGTGTGGGAGGCGTTAGATCAGGGCAGGCGGAACATGTGGGTCGGTAGAGGCTAGGTTAGCGGCCTAGTGGTCTAGTGGTATGATTCTCGCTTTGGGTGCGAGAGGTCCCGGTTTCGATCACCGGCTGGGCCCTGCTTTTGCAGCCAGCGCAGCCCACGCGACGAAACCCTGGCCTTCTTGACTCTCACGCTTGGTCGCTCCCACACGGGGCGTTTTGCTCCTCTCCGCAGTGTTCACGGTGTTTTGGAGCCTCCTCGGTCTATCCGCCACCCTGACCCACACTCCCTGAGTCAAACGGCTGTGTGGACGTCTCCAGAGCATGCGGGAGTGCCTCGCTAGTAGCGTGAACCTCTATAAATTGATATTCCCTCAACGGGTCGTTGTGCGGTCTCCAGAGCGAGTTAGGAGGGCGCAAGACAACGGTTGGGCGTGTCTTGTGTCGCCAAAGAGCGTTTACGTACGTAGCAGGGCTATATATGCGTGTGGGAGGCGTTAGATCAGGGCAGGCGGAACATGTGGGTCGGTAGAGGCTAGGTTAGCGGCCTAGTGGTCTAGTGGTATGATTCTCGCTTTGGGTGCGAGAGGTCCCGGTTTCGATCACCGGCTGGGCCCTGCTTTTGCAGCCAGCGCAGCCCACGCGACGAAACCCTGGCCTTCTTGACTCTCACGCTTGGTCGCTCCCACACGGGGCGTTTTGCTCCTCTCCGCAGTGTTCACGGTGTTTTGGAGCCTCCTCGGTCTATCCGCCACCCTGACCCACACTCCCTGAGTCAAACGGCTGTGTGGACGTCTCCAGAGCATGCGGGAGTGCCTCGCTAGTAGCGTGAACCTCTATAAATTGATATTCCCTCAACGGGTCGTTGTGCGGTCTCCAGAGCGAGTTAGGAGGGCGCAAGACAACGGTTGGGCGTGTCTTGTGTCGCCAAAGAGCGTTTACGTACGTAGCAGGGCTATATATGCGTGTGGGAGGCGTTAGATCAGGGCAGGCGGAACATGTGGGTCGGTAGAGGCTAGGTTAGCGGCCTAGTGGTCTAGTGGTATGATTCTCGCTTTGGGTGCGAGAGGTCCCGGTTTCGATCACCGGCTGGGCCCTGCTTTTGCAGCCAGCGCAGCCCACGCGACGAAACCCTGGCCTTCTTGACTCTCACGCTTGGTCGCTCCCACACGGGGCGTTTTGCTCCTCTCCGCAGTGTTCACGGTGTTTTGGAGCCTCCTCGGTCTATCCGCCACCCTGACCCACACTCCCTGAGTCAAACGGCTGTGTGGACGTCTCCAGAGCATGCGGGAGTGCCTCGCTAGTAGCGTGAACCTCTATAAATTGATATTCCCTCAACGGGTCGTTGTGCGGTCTCCAGAGCGAGTTAGGAGGGCGCAAGACAACGGTTGGGCGTGTCTTGTGTCGCCAAAGAGCGTTTACGTACGTAGCAGGGCTATATATGCGTGTGGGAGGCGTTAGATCAGGGCAGGCGGAACATGTGGGTCGGTAGAGGCTAGGTTAGCGGCCTAGTGGTCTAGTGGTATGATTCTCGCTTTGGGTGCGAGAGGTCCCGGTTTCGATCACCGGCTGGGCCCTGCTTTTGCAGCCAGCGCAGCCCACGCGACGAAACCCTGGCCTTCTTGACTCTCACGCTTGGTCGCTCCCACACGGGGCGTTTTGCTCCTCTCCGCAGTGTTCACGGTGTTTTGGAGCCTCCTCGGTCTATCCGCCACCCTGACCCACACTCCCTGAGTCAAACGGCTGTGTGGACGTCTCCAGAGCATGCGGGAGTGCCTCGCTAGTAGCGTGAACCTCTATAAATTGATATTCCCTCAACGGGTCGTTGTGCGGTCTCCAGAGCGAGTTAGGAGGGCGCAAGACAACGGTTGGGCGTGTCTTGTGTCGCCAAAGAGCGTTTACGTACGTAGCAGGGCTATATATGCGTGTGGGAGGCGTTAGATCAGGGCAGGCGGAACATGTGGGTCGGTAGAGGCTAGGTTAGCGGCCTAGTGGTCTAGTGGTATGATTCTCGCTTTGGGTGCGAGAGGTCCCGGTTTCGATCACCGGCTGGGCCCTGCTTTTGCAGCCAGCGCAGCCCACGCGACGAAACCCTGGCCTTCTTGACTCTCACGCTTGGTCGCTCCCACACGGGGCGTTTTGCTCCTCTCCGCAGTGTTCACGGTGTTTTGGAGCCTCCTCGGTCTATCCGCCACCCTGACCCACACTCCCTGAGTCAAACGGCTGTGTGGACGTCTCCAGAGCATGCGGGAGTGCCTCGCTAGTAGCGTGAACCTCTATAAATTGATATTCCCTCAACGGGTCGTTGTGCGGTCTCCAGAGCGAGTTAGGAGGGCGCAAGACAACGGTTGGGCGTGTCTTGTGTCGCCAAAGAGCGTTTACGTACGTAGCAGGGCTATATATGCGTGTGGGAGGCGTTAGATCAGGGCAGGCGGAACATGTGGGTCGGTAGAGGCTAGGTTAGCGGCCTAGTGGTCTAGTGGTATGATTCTCGCTTTGGGTGCGAGAGGTCCCGGTTTCGATCACCGGCTGGGCCCTGCTTTTGCAGCCAGCGCAGCCCACGCGACGAAACCCTGGCCTTCTTGACTCTCACGCTTGGTCGCTCCCACACGGGGCGTTTTGCTCCTCTCCGCAGTGTTCACGGTGTTTTGGAGCCTCCTCGGTCTATCCGCCACCCTGACCCACACTCCCTGAGTCAAACGGCTGTGTGGACGTCTCCAGAGCATGCGGGAGTGCCTCGCTAGTAGCGTGAACCTCTATAAATTGATATTCCCTCAACGGGTCGTTGTGCGGTCTCCAGAGCGAGTTAGGAGGGCGCAAGACAACGGTTGGGCGTGTCTTGTGTCGCCAAAGAGCGTTTACGTACGTAGCAGGGCTATATATGCGTGTGGGAGGCGTTAGATCAGGGCAGGCGGAACATGTGGGTCGGTAGAGGCTAGGTTAGCGGCCTAGTGGTCTAGTGGTATGATTCTCGCTTTGGGTGCGAGAGGTCCCGGTTTCGATCACCGGCTGGGCCCTGCTTTTGCAGCCAGCGCAGCCCACGCGACGAAACCCTGGCCTTCTTGACTCTCACGCTTGGTCGCTCCCACACGGGGCGTTTTGCTCCTCTCCGCAGTGTTCACGGTGTTTTGGAGCCTCCTCGGTCTATCCGCCACCCTGACCCACACTCCCTGAGTCAAACGGCTGTGTGGACGTCTCCAGAGCATGCGGGAGTGCCTCGCTAGTAGCGTGAACCTCTATAAATTGATATTCCCTCAACGGGTCGTTGTGCGGTCTCCAGAGCGAGTTAGGAGGGCGCAAGACAACGGTTGGGCGTGTCTTGTGTCGCCAAAGAGCGTTTACGTACGTAGCAGGGCTATATATGCGTGTGGGAGGCGTTAGATCAGGGCAGGCGGAACATGTGGGTCGGTAGAGGCTAGGTTAGCGGCCTAGTGGTCTAGTGGTATGATTCTCGCTTTGGGTGCGAGAGGTCCCGGTTTCGATCACCGGCTGGGCCCTGCTTTTGCAGCCAGCGCAGCCCACGCGACGAAACCCTGGCCTTCTTGACTCTCACGCTTGGTCGCTCCCACACGGGGCGTTTTGCTCCTCTCCGCAGTGTTCACGGTGTTTTGGAGCCTCCTCGGTCTATCCGCCACCCTGACCCACACTCCCTGAGTCAAACGGCTGTGTGGACGTCTCCAGAGCATGCGGGAGTGCCTCGCTAGTAGCGTGAACCTCTATAAATTGATATTCCCTCAACGGGTCGTTGTGCGGTCTCCAGAGCGAGTTAGGAGGGCGCAAGACAACGGTTGGGCGTGTCTTGTGTCGCCAAAGAGCGTTTACGTACGTAGCAGGGCTATATATGCGTGTGGGAGGCGTTAGATCAGGGCAGGCGGAACATGTGGGTCGGTAGAGGCTAGGTTAGCGGCCTAGTGGTCTAGTGGTATGATTCTCGCTTTGGGTGCGAGAGGTCCCGGTTTCGATCACCGGCTGGGCCCTGCTTTTGCAGCCAGCGCAGCCCACGCGACGAAACCCTGGCCTTCTTGACTCTCACGCTTGGTCGCTCCCACACGGGGCGTTTTGCTCCTCTCCGCAGTGTTCACGGTGTTTTGGAGCCTCCTCGGTCTATCCGCCACCCTGACCCACACTCCCTGAGTCAAACGGCTGTGTGGACGTCTCCAGAGCATGCGGGAGTGCCTCGCTAGTAGCGTGAACCTCTATAAATTGATATTCCCTCAACGGGTCGTTGTGCGGTCTCCAGAGCGAGTTAGGAGGGCGCAAGACAACGGTTGGGCGTGTCTTGTGTCGCCAAAGAGCGTTTACGTACGTAGCAGGGCTATATATGCGTGTGGGAGGCGTTAGATCAGGGCAGGCGGAACATGTGGGTCGGTAGAGGCTAGGTTAGCGGCCTAGTGGTCTAGTGGTATGATTCTCGCTTTGGGTGCGAGAGGTCCCGGTTTCGATCACCGGCTGGGCCCTGCTTTTGCAGCCAGCGCAGCCCACGCGACGAAACCCTGGCCTTCTTGACTCTCACGCTTGGTCGCTCCCACACGGGGCGTTTTGCTCCTCTCCGCAGTGTTCACGGTGTTTTGGAGCCTCCTCGGTCTATCCGCCACCCTGACCCACACTCCCTGAGTCAAACGGCTGTGTGGACGTCTCCAGAGCATGCGGGAGTGCCTCGCTAGTAGCGTGAACCTCTATAAATTGATATTCCCTCAACGGGTCGTTGTGCGGTCTCCAGAGCGAGTTAGGAGGGCGCAAGACAACGGTTGGGCGTGTCTTGTGTCGCCAAAGAGCGTTTACGTACGTAGCAGGGCTATATATGCGTGTGGGAGGCGTTAGATCAGGGCAGGCGGAACATGTGGGTCGGTAGAGGCTAGGTTAGCGGCCTAGTGGTCTAGTGGTATGATTCTCGCTTTGGGTGCGAGAGGTCCCGGTTTCGATCACCGGCTGGGCCCTGCTTTTGCAGCCAGCGCAGCCCACGCGACGAAACCCTGGCCTTCTTGACTCTCACGCTTGGTCGCTCCCACACGGGGCGTTTTGCTCCTCTCCGCAGTGTTCACGGTGTTTTGGAGCCTCCTCGGTCTATCCGCCACCCTGACCCACACTCCCTGAGTCAAACGGCTGTGTGGACGTCTCCAGAGCATGCGGGAGTGCCTCGCTAGTAGCGTGAACCTCTATAAATTGATATTCCCTCAACGGGTCGTTGTGCGGTCTCCAGAGCGAGTTAGGAGGGCGCAAGACAACGGTTGGGCGTGTCTTGTGTCGCCAAAGAGCGTTTACGTACGTAGCAGGGCTATATATGCGTGTGGGAGGCGTTAGATCAGGGCAGGCGGAACATGTGGGTCGGTAGAGGCTAGGTTAGCGGCCTAGTGGTCTAGTGGTATGATTCTCGCTTTGGGTGCGAGAGGTCCCGGTTTCGATCACCGGCTGGGCCCTGCTTTTGCAGCCAGCGCAGCCCACGCGACGAAACCCTGGCCTTCTTGACTCTCACGCTTGGTCGCTCCCACACGGGGCGTTTTGCTCCTCTCCGCAGTGTTCACGGTGTTTTGGAGCCTCCTCGGTCTATCCGCCACCCTGACCCACACTCCCTGAGTCAAACGGCTGTGTGGACGTCTCCAGAGCATGCGGGAGTGCCTCGCTAGTAGCGTGAACCTCTATAAATTGATATTCCCTCAACGGGTCGTTGTGCGGTCTCCAGAGCGAGTTAGGAGGGCGCAAGACAACGGTTGGGCGTGTCTTGTGTCGCCAAAGAGCGTTTACGTACGTAGCAGGGCTATATATGCGTGTGGGAGGCGTTAGATCAGGGCAGGCGGAACATGTGGGTCGGTAGAGGCTAGGTTAGCGGCCTAGTGGTCTAGTGGTATGATTCTCGCTTTGGGTGCGAGAGGTCCCGGTTTCGATCACCGGCTGGGCCCTGCTTTTGCAGCCAGCGCAGCCCACGCGACGAAACCCTGGCCTTCTTGACTCTCACGCTTGGTCGCTCCCACACGGGGCGTTTTGCTCCTCTCCGCAGTGTTCACGGTGTTTTGGAGCCTCCTCGGTCTATCCGCCACCCTGACCCACACTCCCTGAGTCAAACGGCTGTGTGGACGTCTCCAGAGCATGCGGGAGTGCCTCGCTAGTAGCGTGAACCTCTATAAATTGATATTCCCTCAACGGGTCGTTGTGCGGTCTCCAGAGCGAGTTAGGAGGGCGCAAGACAACGGTTGGGCGTGTCTTGTGTCGCCAAAGAGCGTTTACGTACGTAGCAGGGCTATATATGCGTGTGGGAGGCGTTAGATCAGGGCAGGCGGAACATGTGGGTCGGTAGAGGCTAGGTTAGCGGCCTAGTGGTCTAGTGGTATGATTCTCGCTTTGGGTGCGAGAGGTCCCGGTTTCGATCACCGGCTGGGCCCTGCTTTTGCAGCCAGCGCAGCCCACGCGACGAAACCCTGGCCTTCTTGACTCTCACGCTTGGTCGCTCCCACACGGGGCGTTTTGCTCCTCTCCGCAGTGTTCACGGTGTTTTGGAGCCTCCTCGGTCTATCCGCCACCCTGACCCACACTCCCTGAGTCAAACGGCTGTGTGGACGTCTCCAGAGCATGCGGGAGTGCCTCGCTAGTAGCGTGAACCTCTATAAATTGATATTCCCTCAACGGGTCGTTGTGCGGTCTCCAGAGCGAGTTAGGAGGGCGCAAGACAACGGTTGGGCGTGTCTTGTGTCGCCAAAGAGCGTTTACGTACGTAGCAGGGCTATATATGCGTGTGGGAGGCGTTAGATCAGGGCAGGCGGAACATGTGGGTCGGTAGAGGCTAGGTTAGCGGCCTAGTGGTCTAGTGGTATGATTCTCGCTTTGGGTGCGAGAGGTCCCGGTTTCGATCACCGGCTGGGCCCTGCTTTTGCAGCCAGCGCAGCCCACGCGACGAAACCCTGGCCTTCTTGACTCTCACGCTTGGTCGCTCCCACACGGGGCGTTTTGCTCCTCTCCGCAGTGTTCACGGTGTTTTGGAGCCTCCTCGGTCTATCCGCCACCCTGACCCACACTCCCTGAGTCAAACGGCTGTGTGGACGTCTCCAGAGCATGCGGGAGTGCCTCGCTAGTAGCGTGAACCTCTATAAATTGATATTCCCTCAACGGGTCGTTGTGCGGTCTCCAGAGCGAGTTAGGAGGGCGCAAGACAACGGTTGGGCGTGTCTTGTGTCGCCAAAGAGCGTTTACGTACGTAGCAGGGCTATATATGCGTGTGGGAGGCGTTAGATCAGGGCAGGCGGAACATGTGGGTCGGTAGAGGCTAGGTTAGCGGCCTAGTGGTCTAGTGGTATGATTCTCGCTTTGGGTGCGAGAGGTCCCGGTTTCGATCACCGGCTGGGCCCTGCTTTTGCAGCCAGCGCAGCCCACGCGACGAAACCCCTGGCCTTCTTGACTCTCACGCTTGGTCGCTCCCACACGGGCGTTTGCTCCTCTCCGCAGTGTTCACGGTGTTTTGGAGCCTCCTCGGTCTATCCGCCACCCTGACCCACACTCCCTGAGTCAAACGGCTGTGTGGACGTCTCCAGAGCATGCGGGAGTGCCTCGCTAGTAGCGTGAACCTCTATAAATTGATATTCCCTCAACGGGTCGTTGTGCGGTCTCCAGAGCGAGTTAGGAGGGCGCAAGACAACGGTTGGGCGTGTCTTGTGTCGCCAAAGAGCGTTTACGTACGTAGCAGGGCTATATATGCGTGTGGGAGGCGTTAGATCAGGGCAGGCGGAACATGTGGGTCGGTAGAGGCTAGGTTAGCGGCCTAGTGGTCTAGTGGTATGATTCTCGCTTTGGGTGCGAGAGGTCCCGGTTTCGATCACCGGCTGGGCCCTGCTTTTGCAGCCAGCGCAGCCCACGCGACGAAACCCTGGCCTTCTTGACTCTCACGCTTGGTCGCTCCCACACGGGGCGTTTTGCTCCTCTCCGCAGTGTTCACGGTGTTTTGGAGCCTCCTCGGTCTATCCGCCACCCTGACCCACACTCCCTGAGTCAAACGGCTGTGTGGACGTCTCCAGAGCATGCGGGAGTGCCTCGCTAGTAGCGTGAACCTCTATAAATTGATATTCCCTCAACGGGTCGTTGTGCGGTCTCCAGAGCGAGTTAGGAGGGCGCAAGACAACGGTTGGGCGTGTCTTGTGTCGCCAAAGAGCGTTTACGTACGTAGCAGGGCTATATATGCGTGTGGGAGGCGTTAGATCAGGGCAGGCGGAACATGTGGGTCGGTAGAGGCTAGGTTAGCGGCCTAGTGGTCTAGTGGTATGATTCTCGCTTTGGGTGCGAGAGGTCCCGGTTTCGATCACCGGCTGGGCCCTGCTTTTGCAGCCAGCGCAGCCCACGCGACGAAACCCTGGCCTTCTTGACTCTCACGCTTGGTCGCTCCCGCACGGGGCGTTTTGCTCCTCTCCGCAGTGTTCACGGTGTTTTGGAGCCTCCTCGGTCTATCCGCCACCCTGACCCACACTCCCTGAGTCAAACGGCTGTGTGGACGTCTCCAGAGCATGCGGGAGTGCCTCGCTAGTAGCGTGAACCTCTATAAATTGATATTCCCTCAACGGGTCGTTGTGCGGTCTCCAGAGCGAGTTAGGAGGGCGCAAGACAACGGTTGGGCGTGTCTTGTGTCGCCAAAGAGCGTTTACGTACGTAGCAGGGCTATATATGCGTGTGGGAGGCGTTAGATCAGGGCAGGCGGAAGATGTGGGTCGGTAGAGGCTAGGTTAGCGGCCTAGTGGTCTAGTGGTATGATTCTCGCTTTGGGTGCGAGAGGTCCCGGTTTCGATCACCGGCTGGGCCCTGCTTTTGCAGCCAGCGCAGCCCACGCGACGAAACTGGCCTTCTTGACTCTCACGCTTGGTCGCTCCCACACGGGGCGTTTTGCTCCTCTCCGCAGTGTTCACGGTGTTTTGGAGCCTCCTCGGTCTATCCGCCACCCTGACCCACACTCCCTGAGTCAAACGGCTGTGTGGACGTCTCCAGAGCATGCGGGAGTGCCTCGCTAGTAGCGTGAACCTCTATAAATTGATATTCCCTCAACGGGTCGTTGTGCGGTCTCCAGAGCGAGTTAGGAGGGCGCAAGACAACGGTTGGGCGTGTCTTGTGTCGCCAAAGAGCGTTTACGTACGTAGCAGGGCTATATATGCGTGTGGGAGGCGTTAGATCAGGGCAGGCGGAACATGTGGGTCGGTAGAGGCTAGGTTAGCGGCCTAGTGGTCTAGTGGTATGATTCTCGCTTTGGGTGCGAGAGGTCCCGGTTTCGATCACCGGCTGGGCCCTGCTTTTGCAGCCAGCGCAGCCCACGCGACGAAACCCTGGCCTTCTTGACTCTCACGCTTGGTCGCTCCCGCACGGGGCGTTTTGCTCCTCTCCGCAGTGTTCACGGTGTTTTGGAGCCTCCTCGGTCTATCCGCCACCCTGACCCACACTCCCTGAGTCAAACGGCTGTGTGGACGTCTCCAGAGCATGCGGGAGTGCCTCGCTAGTAGCGTGAACCTCTATAAATTGATATTCCCTCAACGGGTCGTTGTGCGGTCTCCAGAGCGAGTTAGGAGGGCGCAAGACAACGGTTGGGCGTGTCTTGTGTCGCCAAAGAGCGTTTACGTACGTAGCAGGGCTATATATGCGTGTGGGAGGCGTTAGATCAGGGCAGGCGGAACATGTGGGTCGGTAGAGGCTAGGTTAGCGGCCTAGTGGTCTAGTGGTATGATTCTCGCTTTGGGTGCGAGAGGTCCCGGTTTCGATCACCGGCTGGGCCCTGCTTTTGCAGCCAGCGCAGCCCACGCGACGAAACCCTGGCCTTCTTGACTCTCACGCTTGGTCGCTCCCACACGGGGCGTTTTGCTCCTCTCCGCAGTGTTCACGGTGTTTTGGAGCCTCCTCGGTCTATCCGCCACCCTGACCCACACTCCCTGAGTCAAACGGCTGTGTGGACGTCTCCAGAGCATGCGGGAGTGCCTCGCTAGTAGCGTGAACCTCTATAAATTGATATTCCCTCAACGGGTCGTTGTGCGGTCTCCAGAGCGAGTTAGGAGGGCGCAAGACAACGGTTGGGCGTGTCTTGTGTCGCCAAAGAGCGTTTACGTACGTAGCAGGGCTATATATGCGTGTGGGAGGCGTTAGGACAGGGCAAGCGGAACATGTGGGTCGGCTGAGGACAGGTTAGCACTTGCAGACATGGTACGTAGTTATTTGCGGTCCATTGAGTCGTCGCGCTGATCGCGGTATACCACTTCTTCTGACACAGGGAGACATGCGACGAATTTTGGAGTTCGTTCATCAGGAAAGTAAACCTTACACCTTACTACGTCTTTAGCGTAGCCCAACACGAAGCCAATCTTGGCTTTGTCGTGGTTCTTGCTGCGGTCTGGTGTCACCGGTACATGCACATATACCAGCGAACCAAATTTCCCAAATATGGTGAATGTCCGGCTTCACCCCGAACATCATTTCATACGAGATTTCCTGCGTGCCTCTGTAAACTCGGTTCTTCACATACACCGCGTTGCGCAAGGCGCCATGCCATAAGCTCCTCGGAAGGCCACTGCTGTGCATAGTTGTGTGGTGAAGCGGATTCCAGGAAAGGCCCAAGCGGGAATCCAGATGTCACTCAACTGCGGTAGTGACCAAGGCACCGGAGACAAGTGAAGGAAGTGGGATCAAGTATCCAGTACTCACTGTACCCATATTTGGGTACACATTTAACCAGTTGTGGATCCAGTACTCACTGTACCCATATTTGGGTACACCTTTACCAGTTGGTGGATCCAGTACTCACTGTACCCATATTTGGGTACACATTTACCAGTTGGTGGATCCAGTACCTATTTTGGGATTGTGTACCCACGGCGACTGATGATGTTCAAGAAGCTGGATAGCGGGAAGGATGTGCAGTAAAGGAGTGGCTGAGAGCCAGTAGAGTCCAGCACACAAGGAGGCCACATGAGAACAGATAGCAGTTTTGGGATGGGATCTCAGGATAGGGAGGATAGCTAAAACCATAAACAGAGTTGATTTTGCCTTCTACTACGCAAGTGCCTTCAGGACCAAGAACCAGACACGGGGAAGTATATTTACCCCATCCGACGTCTACTGGTTGCATCTACGCGTTGGCATTATATTGGATCTATCGGATTGTCTGGCCGTGGATCCATTCGACTCTCATTAAGATCCCGCTATAGGAAGCGGCAGATACGAAAAGGAAAAGCCCCCAAGGGAGAACACACCCCAAGGCACCCACGGCCCTGGAAGAGTCCAGGCCGCCAGATCCTATAACGGGGCGAGAGCAACCGTTACTAGCGTACACTATAGGTTAAGAGGAAGCTCACTATAATGAACTCAAGTCTTATGTTTGGTGCAAATTCAACTCTGATTTAGATTAGGCCCAGGGCGGGAGCCCTGGCCTCATGTGAGCCACTCAAATGCAGGTCAACTCCTGATTGGCTGAAGTAAAACTCTTCAGCCAATCAAAGAGTGACAACACAGCACGCGCTAGCCGCGTGCTTTTGTACCTACTTTTGTAACTGATGATATCTACATATGTAACTAGGGTGTGGCCCATTACATCACCCCCTCTCTAAGTTGCGCTTACGGTGACATAGCGCACACGCAGAAATCTCCGAAGAACACAACCGTAAATCCATCGTCGAGACCACTCGGTAGCGCGCAGCCGAGTGAACACAACGCAAGCACCGATGGAGCAACCAAGCGGGACAGGAGCGAGCAAGAGCAACAGGGAGACGGACATCCGCTGCTGAACCCGGCACCGAGACTTGTCTCGGCGCCTCACGTGATGGACCCCGAGCTCAAGCCGTGGGAACTGTACAATCTTGACGGCGCCGACGGACCCGAGCGCTTGAGGCCATGAATACTTCGCGCGTTATCGTGCAGTGAGGAACAAGTCGACGGACCACTCGTACACGCACGACGCTCTACAACGATCGTGGTGCGCCTTCATACGACGCTGGAACGTGGTACGACGTGAAGGCAATGCCTTCACGTAATGGCTCGAGGCACAGGAGGAGCGGCGCGGCGAACACTCTATTGGCGAGCTGCGGACTCGCATCTGCAGAATGGCGAACGAGGAGTGGCGCATCTGCTTCGTTCATCTGCGGGAAGGCTGTTCGACATGTTCCGCGTCTCACCAGCGACCCACACTGGCTCAGTGGGACGACCAAGTTCGTCGTTGGCCCCTGAACGATATCGAGCGTCGCTGGATCGGGCGCTTCGAGCGCTCTTTCTCGCAGCTGACGCAGGCGCAGGTCCGTCGTGGTCGTGATCGTTCTCGTAGTCGCGGCAGGCGGAGCCGCGACCTTTCGCGCGACCGCGGACGTTCAGACAGTCGCAATCGCGCTCGGGGTCGCAACGGTGGAAATTATGGGACTGAATCACGTGGCCGCGAGCGCAGTCGCTCGCGGGATCGTGGGCAGTGGACCTGACACCGTTCGCGCTCACCAGAGCGAGCGTGGCCTCATATTCTCTCACCACATCAGGGATATCTTCCATCAAGCGGCTACGCGGCTCCCACGTATCCTCCGCTGGCGAGTATCCCAGCCAGCGGACGCGATAGTGCTTCTCAGTGGAACGCGGTCTCTTACTTGTCGTCCGGATACCAACATCACGGCGGGGACGCGTATCGTGATCCACGATACGCTCGGCGATCCAGCGCCGAGCGCCCGACGCGTCAATCAGCGGGGGCGGACCATCACGGCAAAGGTCGCGCCTTGGGGGCGAGCGTTTGCTTCAGAGAGATCACTCTGAAGGACCGCCGGTTTCATCGGTTTCGTCGGTTTCGCCGAATCTTGGAGCGTCCTGTAGCGACGAGTCGTCGCATCACCAAGAGCGACTGACGCTGGAGCAGTACCGACTGATGATGGCCGAGGCGCAGCATGCGAGGGACGACGCGCTGGAGGCGCAGAACATTGCGGATAGCGCTCGCGAGGACGCGAGCGCGGCGACGGAGGTTGCTCAACGAGCGCAGCGCGATCGTCGAGAGCTTGTGAAACGTTTGAGACGGCTGGAGACGGCCACGTTTGATTCACCACAGGCAAACGTGCCGACGCGCGAGCAGAGAGGTATTGGGCCGAGTCGTCGTCTGCGTCGCAAGCTTGGGCTGTCGGACTACGAGCCCGCCCGCGGTCGCGCGGATGGAGATCAGGGAGATCCGCCGGGCGATAAGGCTTGAGGCGCCCGACGTAAAACGTCGGGTGTAGGCGCGTCGCCGTTGGTATGTCTAGCGTGTAGGCATCTCCATGAACTTGCATAACTTTAAACGGACCAATGAATTTTGGAGCGAGTTTGTTCGCGCCTAAGTTCGTTACGGCCGATGATTGAATATCATCGGTCGATAACAAGACTCTGTCGCCTCGTCGGAAAACAGTCGTGTTCTTCCGACCCCGTTTGTCTGCATTTTCCTTCTGCTTATCCACGGCCATTTGCAGCGCGTCACGAACGAACCTCGTGACGGCTTGACGATGCAATACAAACTCCGACACTGCGGCGGAGTTGATCGGCGAAGCAGTTTCCTTTGGAGCATAGTTAGCGTCAGGCAGCGAAGAAGGCAAGTCCGCGCTTGGTCTCGTGGCATTCGTAGTATGCGAGCGCGTTCGTGAAGCAATGGCGTTGGCAACTTCAAAATCCTTGGATGTACCGGTACCAGGTACCGGTACTGGTGGTATCAACTGCGATATCCCATCAGTCTCGTTACTGTCAGTGCTCGTGCGCGCACCATCTTCAATCGACACCAGCAAGAGGAAGGCTTGGCGCGCTGACAGATCTCGCAGGAACGGACCCATTTCCGTATCCACTTATACATGCGAGGCCAGTAGAAGTCTCGAGAAAGCGCACCGAACGTCTTCTCGCGGCCGAGATGACCGCCGACGGGTGCATCGGGGTATTCGTGGACCAAGCAAGCACGAAGGTCGTCATCAGCTGGTATGACGACACGCGGCGAGTCGAATCGGTCCATCGTATACGTCAATAACGGGCCATCGAGTGCATATCGCTCGATGTGGTCGTGGGTCGGACGCGTCAACTTCTTCATCGACTCCGTGGTAGGATTGCGAAGATGCGCGATAATGGTCGCGTAGAACGGGTCGTTTCCGTACGCCTCAGCGATCTGCTGACGCAGTGGTAACACTGGAGCTGAAATCGTCGAGTTGATACCAAGAGTGTCTGCCAGCGACTTTGCCATCGGGTGCGCGCTCATGCAATTTGATGATGAGGGCCACGAACGAGTCGTGAGTTACCAGTCACGACAGCTGAAACCAGCCGAAAAGAATTACCCTGTCCATGACAAGGAGCTTCTCGCGATGCGCTACGCTCTGATTAAATTCAGAGTGTACCTGCTCGGCGAGCAGACGTTTGCCGTCTACACGGACCACGCGTCGCTGCGCACCGCGGTGAAGAGTCCGCATCTGTCACAGCGTATGGCACGTTGGCTGTCCTATTTCGCTGAGTATAATTTCGTTGTTCATTACAAACCCGGCAAGAATAACATTCTTGCCGACGCGCTGTCACGCCGCCCTGATTACGATCCAAGAAACGAAGAGGGTCATCAAATACCTGACGACGACGACGAAGATGAAGATTGTGTCCGTGTAGACGGCAAACGTCTGCTCGCCGAGCAGGTACACTCTGAATTTAATCAGAGCGTAGCGCATCGCGAGAAGCTCCTTGTCATGGACAGGGCAATTCTTTTCGGCTGGTTTCAGCTGTCGTGACTGGTAGCTCACGACTCGTTCGTGGCCCTCATCATCAAATTGCATGAGCGCGCACCCGGTGGCAAAGTCGCTGGCAGACAACGTGAAATGGCTTCGAGTCATCTGGAAGCACCAGTATCGGGGCCTCAGCGAGACTCTTCTTCACCGAATCGAATGTGTCTTTCTTCAACAGCGACGACAGCGGCTGGATCAAGCCGGCGTAGTTCTTCGTGTATTTGTGGAGATAATTCGCCAGCCCCAGCCATTGACGTAGCTCCGTGGGGTTCTTGGGTGTCGGCCAAGAACAGCTCGACGAGACTTGCTCTTGATCGGCACGGACACCATTCTTGCTCACTTAGCACCCAAGGACAGGAATTTCCGGTGCGCAGAAGACGCACTTCTTCAAGTTTGCGTAGAGTTTGTTTTCGCGCATCATTGGAAAACCTGCCTCAAGTGTCGTAAGTGGACCTCGACAGCGCTGAGATCTCCCTCAGCCCGACTGTGAACGAAGATGTCGTCGAAATAGCTCGGCGCAAAGTCGCGGAGCAGCCGCAGCACGTGAGAAACCATTCGATTAAACATAGCAGGCGCATTCTTCAGACCCTGCGACATCACGAGCCACTCCCAGAGCATGCCGCTCGGAGTGCTGACAGCAGTGAGAGGAATATCGCTCTCTCTCATGAGGATCTGGTAGAAGCCATCCGTAAGATCGATTGCGCTGTAGATCACGCTGCCTGACATGGAGTCCAAAACCATATCCTTCCGTGGAATCGGCATTTGTGCAGGAATGGTGACATCATTCAACTTGTTAAAAGCATGGACAATGCGCCAGCCGCCAGTGGCTTTCTTCACACAGAAGGTCAGACTCGAGTGTGGCGAGATACTCTCGCGCACTTGTCCAGCCTTGCGACGACCCTCCGAAGAACTTGTCAATTGTTTTGACTTGATCTCGCGGCAGCGGCCACTGCCGCGTTACGCAGTACTTCGCCCCGGACACGAGGTCGATCTCGTGTCGAACGCCTCGATCAGCGGGAAGCTCAGCCGGTATCTTCTCGGGAAATACGTCAGCATACTCGCAGGCGAGCGCGTACACGGGATTTCGGGACTGCTTCAGTGCCGCCCACGATTGTGTCGCGAAGCGCTCTTCGCGCGCCGACTTCGGTTCGGCACCTTGGGGACGGGCCGATGTGTCATCGTCGCTGATAGCGTTTAATTCATGAGTCGACAAGGCAGCGTCGGAGATCAGACACACCTGCTCGATATCACCGGCCTTCAGGTCGCGCAGGAAATGCTTCCAGGAAAGCCCTGGAAGACGCGTGATCGACTTGGCGTCGCGAGGAGGACTCGCGACCACGACAACACGATTCCGACATGGGCCACCCTCTACTTTCCACTACTTGTAGGGTCAAACAAAGTTACATTAATGGGAGCTTATGCAATGACCATCAGTTCAATTCGATAAGGGACGAGGAGAGGCGGGTCTTTCTGCTTGCGTGGTGTTCTTCTCGATTCGAAGTGAGGAGAACGCCACGCGTTCATCGGGTGGTCTGCGGCGAGCGGCCTGGACCGGACTGGAAATACCGGTATGTACCGGTATACCGAAACAACACTTGAAGTGGAAAACACAATTCCCTGATTCCACCATGGAATACAGCTTTCCACTACTTGTAGGGGTCAAACAAAGTTAAATTATGGGAGCTTATGCAATGACCATCAATTCAATCCGATAAGGGACGAGGAGAGGCGGGTCTTTCTGCTTGCGTGGTGTTCTTCTCGATTCGAAGTGAGGGAGAACGCCACGCGTTCATCGGGTGGTCTGCGGCGAGCGGCCTGGACCGGACTGGAAATACCGGTATGTACCGGTATACCGAAACAACACTTGAAGTGGAAAACACAATTCCCTGATTCCACCATGGAATACAGCTTTCCACTACTTGTAGGGGTCAAACAAAGTTAAATTATGGGAGCTTATGCAATGACCATCAATTCAATCCGATAAGGGACGAGGAGAGGCGGGTCTTTCTGCTTGCGTGGTGTTCTTCTCGATTCGAAGTGAGGGAGAACGCCACGCGTTCATCGGGTGGTCTGCGGCGAGCGGCCTGGACCGGACTGGAAATACCGGTATGTACCGGTATACCGAAACAACACTTGAAGTGGAAAACACAATTCCCTGATTCCACCATGGAATACAGCTTTCCACTACTTGTAGGGGTCAAACAAAGTTAAATTATGGGAGCTTATGCAATGACCATCAATTCAATCCGATAAGGGACGAGGAGAGGCGGGTCTTTCTGCTTGCGTGGTGTTCTTCTCGATTCGAAGTGAGGGAGAACGCCACGCGTTCATCGGGTGGTCTGCGGCGAGCGGCCTGGACCGGACTGGAAATACCGGTATGTACCGGTATACCGAAACAACACTTGAAGTGGAAAACACAATTCCCTGATTCCACCATGGAATACAGCGTATTCGAGTGCGCAGACAGACTCCATCTCCTGAGGTCCGTCCGCGCTCAAGCCACGTCGCGGCTTCAGTCGCCGGCGCTTCGACTTCTTCTTTCGCTTCGAGCCTCTGCTCGAAGCAGATACGTCGCTGTCGCTGGACGACGAATCACCCTCCTCTAGGCGCGGGAGCCTGATCTCAACCGCGCCGGTCACACGCGGAGCAGCTCCTGCTCGACCGCCTCGGTTCGCGGGAGTCCTCTGTGCTCGACCGCCTCGTTGTTCTGCGGGAGCCGCGCTCGCTCGACCGCATCGTTGTACTGCGGGAGCCGCGTTCGCTCGACCGCCTCATCAACATCCTCGCGTCGCCGCGAGGATACTTGCTCATCAATCTCGACATCAACCAGCGACACGGCGCAAGCCATGCAGAGAGGGCCATCGCTCACTCTGTGCAGGGCTTGGGTCGTGGAGGACTTGCCACGACTCGGACGTGCGGCCAGTCCGACGGAGCGACCAACAGGTGTGTACACACTTCGCTCACATCGAAGTCACTTCGACGCTTGACTGATCGGGCCAGCCTGTCGATCTCCGGCTGATACCGTACCAACCACGGTATTCCCAGGATACATGCAAACGCGTAATTCATATCGATCACCAGAAAATCGTCGTTGCTCTGGAAGCCATCGAACTTATACGGCAACGCGATATCACGCCGCGGGACGCGGCGTGGCTTACCGTCAGCCGGCTTGACGACGATTTCACCTGGACCCCCGAACGGAGGTCCTTGTTGGGAGTAACGACAGGTACGATTCACGGAAGAAGTTGTTCGTCGCTCCGGAGTCCAGGAGCGCGCGGAGAGGACGCCGCACGCCAGCGACGTGAAGACTGACGATGATCAGCCTCGAGTCGCCGCTGGTTGTGGTGGCATTAAACTGTGCGTGCAGCACAGCGGGGCTAGGAGGTCGGGTTGTCACCGGGGACCCGGACCTCCATTCCAGCCAGTAGGGCGCCCCGCGCCTACTGGACTGGCCGTTTTTGACTGGGCCGTCGGGTCAGAGCCCTCGGAGCCCTCGACATGCGCGAGCACTGGTGCAGGCGCGCGGCACTCTGCCGCGCGGTGACCCGGTTTGCGACAGCGATAGCAGATTAGCTGACCAGCCCCACGCCTACCGCGGTTGAATGGTCGACCGCGAGCACCCTAGCGTCAATGGCGTCGATCTCCATGGGTTTCGACGCGGACACCCGAGCTTCAGCTGACATAGCTCGAGAGTACGAAGCCGCCACCGTATAGTCCTCGCGAAGCGCGAGGGCAAACGCCTCCTCCAGTGTCGTCGGCTCGGCGCGCGTGAGACAATAGCGCTTCATACCTTCGCGCATTCCGAACACGAAGACGTGGACGTGCGATGCCATGTCGATGGGACTCGTGACGATGCACGAAGCCAGGTGTCGTGTCTTCTGCACGTAGTCGTGCATGGACAGCTTGCCTTGCTTGAGCGCAAAGAACTCCGCTCTCATCCGAGACTCGTCTTGTGGAGGCTCGAACGCCAGCCGGAGATCACTCTGGAGGATCTCCAGAGTGGGGAACGCGGCTCGGTCAACGACGAGCTTGCCGAGGGCCCATTCCTTGGCCTTCCCAGACAAGCGGGACAGCAGGAAATTCACCTTCGTCGTTGGCGCTTCGATCAGCCTCGAAGCGATCGCGATGTCAATCTCACGGAACCAGCGGTTCAGTGGCAGTCGGTCTTGACCGACGCCGGAGTACACCGATGTCTCCATCTTCACCGCATCGTTCCGCGTGGAATGCGAAGGAGTTGGCACTCGCCGCTTGACTTCGGCGAGCTCGCGTTCCATGAACTCTTGGGCCGCCTGGCGCTGGTGCTCGGCAGTCGCTGCGCTCAGCAGCGACGTGACGACGGACTCACCGTATACAGCAGCCGGACGATGGAGTGCTTCCCACTCGATCCGTGTGAGGTGTGGGAAGTCCTCGTGCTCCAGGGTCATACCGGACCCTCCAGACATCGGGACTTGGCTCATTGTAGACTTGGTCGTTGGAAGGACTACTAAGTGCTACCAGGTATAACGGGGCGAGAGCAACCGTTACTAGCGTACATTATAGGTTAAGAGGAAGCTCACTATAATGAACTCAAGTCTTATGTTTGGTGCAAATTCAACTCTGATTTAGATTAGGCCCAGGGCGGGAGCCCTGGCCTCATGTGAGCCACTCAAATGCAGGTCAACTCCTGATTGGCTGAAGTAAAAATCTTCAGCCAATCAAAGAGTGACAACACAGCACGCGCTAGCCGCGTGCTTTTGTACCTACTTTTGTAACTGATGATATCTACATATGTAACTAGGGTGTGGCCCATTACAGATCCAGGTCAGACCAAGTCAACCTGAGGTTTGGATCTACCCCGGACGCAGTGTGAAGATTTCTGCGCTGCTCCACCCACGACTCCCAAGTCCCGCCAAGCCATTCATCTTCGCCCCCACGAGTCTCTTCGTGTCCCAAGAAGAGCCGATCCAGCCCACCGCCGGGTACACAAGGTGAGACCAGATTCAGCTGATCACGGATCCATCGGGGAACCCCCTCCGTTAGTCGGTGTCCGGGCGCAGGTGGCAAGCTTCTGATTGCTTAATTCAGTTTTTGCGACTGCTGCTACACCACAGTTGCCTTTGTCATCTCTACGATAGACTGGTGTGTACCAGGGGTGCGCAATACTACATTTTTGTGAAGGGTGCACCCGGTGGTTTGGTCACGCTGAGTATGGCCCTTTCTGAGGCTCAACACAATAATACAATTGTTCAGTGCTCTGACCATCCCATTGCCAATTGATTGAGCTTCTTAAGCACGGTCTACTTGGTCAACTACCTTTGCAACATTAGTTAACCCCAGATATCTCTGTTCGCACGCAGAAATAGTAGCTGCTCCAGGGTCCGGGGCAGCAATTTTTCTCTTGTCATTGAAGAGTCGTTTGGCCGTCGAAAAAGTCGCTCCACCGAGTTGAACGTAGGCTCGAGAAAGTTGAGGTCGATAAAGCGACGCTCTTGCAGCTCCGCGATACGATGATGCTTTAGTGCACCGGCGAAACTGAGATTCCTCATTAACTTCCTCAGCTTCGTCATCATCGACGAGCTTGTGAGCAGCTCGTAGCTCCGCGGCTATCAGTCGACCACCTCGCCCGCGCTGAATCTTGGCCCTGGCGTTTTCGATGTCGGCGTGCTTGATGATCGCCCGCTCCGAGATGGTGGGCTGTCTCGGGGAGCTTGGTGACGAACGTTGTCGAATATCTGTCGTATGTCTGCCACCGCAGTCCCTTCTTCCTGTATCGCCATACTCACCGACTGCAACATCGACAACTCGTGGCGGCGGAGATCCTTGAGACGCGTCACTTGGGCAGCACTTGGAAGAACAACTGGGTCCTTTATTTGGCGCATGACGGTGCGCGCAGAACCCACGATGTCGATGAAGCGGTCCACCATCTCAAAGGCACTGCTCCATCTCGTTACATTCCGGCGGATCTGTTTAAGCGGGGTTAGCTTGCGGAGATGCCCAGCGACCTTGGTGGTCGAAAGCTTCTTCATGACGCTAGCAATTAGGTCGAGTTCCTCGTCGTACTGTTTGAGGACTCGCTCTGCTGCTAAGTTTAGCCGATGGCTTGCACAGACAAGCAGCGGAACTCTCAGCAGACGTGCTGTTGCCACGTTTGTGGAGCAGTTGTCACCTACCAGACAAACTGCTCCACGTGGGTCGATTCGAAGATACTCAAGGGTACGGATGATGAAGTCCTTGTGGTTCACCGCAGTTTGGTTGGTCTCGTCAAGCAGAGGTGAAAACGACAGCAGGTGCTTGGTAGCTGGCCCATCCTTGGAGTAGACGACGAAGACAGCCACAAAGTGGTCAGAATTGGCAGACCATCCATCGAATATAAGAACATGTTCTGAAGATGTTCCTACAGAGATTTCACCCTCTACAAGATTAGTCAGCACCTCCACATACTTCTTGAGTGTGGCCTTTGCAATGGTCTCGAGGCTGGTTTTACTTACGCGTTAGTCTCTTCTCACATAAGTTAAGCGGCAGCTCGCCATCTACGATCAATTCAAGCCACCCGAACGCGGTT